>NAGG01001359.1:0-10996 GCA_003031705.1 Calonectria naviculata
CCCCCCCACTTGTGTCTAGATGTGTTGCGTGAGTTGTGTTGGATTTCTTTTTCTTTGGGTTCACACAAGAAATGAACGGATGTTTTTCAGGAGACTAGCTCGATGAATCAGATTGATGAAATAAATAAACACATACACATTCATAGCGCCCGCACAGTTTTCCCGATTCCAAGTCCGTTGCGCTCCTTCCATGTTTATCATCTCTTCGTATCAATAAGATTCATAACCCGTTGAGAACCTTTCCTGCCACACGAACCTTGACCGAATGGACAAGCAGACCCAAGACATCGATAAATATTTACAGCATAGAATAATATATTGTCCGTTGTATTCATAAAGGAAACCGCTTTTTGGTTTCGCGGTCATCGTTATTACTCAAAGGCCTGCTAGTGATTCAAATTTCCTGTGAATTCGGTGTTGATGGCTTGACCATCTGCACCTATATCTGATTCCTTTCTGAATGGATTCTTGCCCAGACTAGTCAGACGCTCAATCTCTTTCTTGCCCAGAGCTACTAGATCGAAGCAAGGGGGCAGGATAGCATCGGTAATGAGATAATCGACTTTCATGTTGCGGGCCTTGTCACGGTAAGCTTGCTGGTTTCGCGGATGCTCGAATTTATCTCCGTCATTGCGCTCAATCGTGGACCAGGCTGCGTGACGTTCCCGAATCAGCTGGAGAAGAAGCAGGCAATCGTGGTGGGACCAGACATGGCGCTGTCTGCTGGCTGGGGCGAATTGGGCCCGGGCCTGCTGGGCTCGGGCCTGTTGAGATAATATTTGCTTCTTGGCAAGTTTGATCGTTTCAAAATCGGCTTGCGAAAGTTGGGAAGAATTGGGCAGTCGAGATAGCTTGGAGGATGTTGGTGGAGGAGGCATGGAGCTGGATATGGATGTGTTACTACTGTGAGGCGCTTGATGGGACTCAAGCTCCACGATTCGAGCCCGTTTGGATTCAGGCATGAGCGAGGAGATGGCAGCTCGTTTTCCCTTGTCTATCGGACGATTGTCGGTTTGGAAATGATCTTCATCATCATCATCATCTTCCTCTTCTTCTTCCTCTTCTTCTTCTTCATCTTCGGAGATAGATTCAAAAGGATGGCGGATTTTTTTCCGCGCCGATGGAGGTGCTTCAGGCTGTCTCCCTCTAAGCTTTAGAGCTGATGCAGGTGCTGGCGATTCCAATAACTGGTCATTGGTATGCTCAAAATAATCCTGAGGCGCCCCCGGTGGAGGCATGACTTGTTGATTGGATGGAGGTATCAAAGGTTTGTTCTGACCTTTACTGTTGACGTATCGAACCGACAACTCATTGACGAATAGGCTAGGCCTAGAGAGGGTCATAGGGTTAGCAACCGCTCCGAGAGATCCTTGCACAGATGTACTTACTCAATTTCGCTTGGTGCCGCTCGAACAATGGGTTGAGATTCCGAGGCACCATCAACTTGGCTATCTTCAACCTCACCTCCGAGATGAACCTGTTGGTTTAATTTTCGTACCTGGCCTGTTTGAGTCTGGCTTTCCGACTCTTCAATTGTGGCATACATGGCTAGGAGCCAAGTCCGCAATCGAGCCAGCAATTTTTTCAAGGGGAACATTTGCTTCAGCTGGCCAACCCCATGCGTCTTTTTGTCTTCCTTGATAATTGGGAGAATCGTTGTGATTCTTTCCGAAACCAACTCCTCAAGACGCTCCTCTGAAGCTGGTCCAAGGCCTTTAAAAGGCCCAGTGGTGAACCGCTGGAGATATTTGATTTCTGAGGGCTCACAAAAGACTGATGCGATGATTCCAAAGATTTCTTTGGGTTTTACATCGATGCTGTCTAAAGCCTCGATCAGATACCAGGTACGAATGTCGAGAAGCAGTTCGGGGTCCTGAAACATGTCCTCGGAGACAATAAAGAGTTGAGGGAAATGCATATTGAACTTTTCCAGTGTTGTTAACAGGTCCAGATGCTCGCCGGCTTTAAGAGACATTATCACTTGAAGAGCCGTGGCGATATTTGCACGAACCATGATACCCACTGCTCCAGCAAATTCGTTGGTATCCCAAATGTCTCCAGCTTGAGCCCAGTCAATCAACGGCGATGTGTGTTCTTCCTCGAAACTCTCGCGGACACTCAAAAACGCGTCCATTTTAATTTTAAGAAGGCGGAAAAGGACTGGGTCATCGAGGTCTACGTGCTCGAGCCGTTGCATCAACTCCTCTGTGGCATGTAAAAGATCGGGGAGGGTGAGCTCCATGATTTTATGCCTAGTCGCTTCTTCTTCTTGGCTCTCGCCAGGGGGGGGCACAGATCCCCTATCTTCATCGCCTAGCTGCGATTCATCGCCTGGTGGTGGCACTGTTCTTATGCTAGCCACACTCTCGGCGCGATGGCCACTGGGGGCACCGCGACGGGCAATAGGAATCGTTGCTGCCCCCATAGGCTTTGAGCCTTCTGAAGCAGGACGCAAACCTCGCCGCGGGTCAGCCTCCTGCGGGGTGAGAGCTACGTTAGCCGGGTTAGAGGTGGGCGTCTGGCGACCAAGATGAGCACCACCTCGTGCCGGAGGAGGGTGCGGCGCTGAGGCCGGAGGATCCCCGCGCCTTCTCCTGTTCATATTCCGAGTCTCCATGGTGGCTACGGAAGCGATCCAGGGTGATTGCGGACGGTTGGTGATGGTGGATGATGGCGAGGCGGCAATGTTGACAATGATTGCTTTTGTTTTGAGGAGTCGCGTTCAGCCTGCCACTTCTCCGATGCTGACCCTAACCCTACAAATGGCCCGTGCTTAAAACTAGTGTCGCAGGAACACATTGCGCTTATCATGCACAGCGGCTTTGATTGGCTGCCTTGCCTCAATGAGGCCCACTACCCCCAGATTGGGATGCGGAGGCTATTGGCCTCAAGTTGGTGAGATGGAGGGTCACTTTCGGAAAGATTTGTTAAGAAGTCATCCTATAGCTTGGTTTCTAAAATAGTACAGTAGATTTAGGGGCCCCGATCGGCAGTTGAAGGAGATTTGATTATTTTCATGTCTTCTTTTTTCCCATCGACATCGCCCTGACCTTATCCGGTCCAAACAGTCCCAAGAAATATGCTGATCGCGTCAGGAACAGAAAGACCTATTGTTTGCACACATTGGATCAGCCCAGGCTGTGAAGGATTTGGAGAGTGAGGAAAATTGTGGTCTTCTTACAGTCGCGGCGATGTTTCCCCATGCCATGGCGTTCCATTCTGTTGCAGGGCTCATCAATACGTGTCTGTCGAGGCCGTAGCCGCTAATGAGGACATGGCCAATATCGGCAAGCCACAAAGCAACCAGGTAGGCTCTGACAACTTTAATCTCAGAGGTAGTGTTGAGAACCGCAAGGCCCACCATGGCAAGCAAGAGATACAGATTCCCCAATTGCAAGGCAAGGATCACACCGTTGGGAGGCACAATTGGAGCAGTGTTGGGGATTTGCTCGGCAACGAACCAGGCGGGGTTGGCCATAGCACCCAAAAAGCCAGCAACCCTGATGCAATGCACGTCAATCAGGTTACTATGCTCGGCCAGATGTCGAACAGACAACAGGGAGTGTGTCGGTTTACGTACAATGAGATTGGCTCGACAATGGTAAATACGACCCGCGGGATGGTCGGAAGCGAGGATGCCATGGTTGAATAGAGCCGGGGGCAACGTGATATGACAATGTCGTGTCAGTGGCAGAACAAGCGGATTTGGCGTCCCGTGAGACTAGGAATCAGACAACTCTCCGAGTGCCAAACGTCACTCGTCAATGACGGGTGTCTGCCCCGAAGCTCGGATGTAGCTGTGTGGCCAAGCTCCCCAGGCCTGGTTCGTCGTGGGGTGGGATAAAAGTAAATCCACCAGCAGCAGCAGCTACGGTGTGATGTGATGGGGGGCCGACGCACCAGCCAAGGCACTGGCACGGGCAAGACAAAGCAAGACAAAGACGCAGCCGAGAGAGAGCAACGTTTGAATGGGCCATGAAGCCCGGAGTGTGGGACCGGGAAGTGCCGGCAGCATTGTCCAGTCCTGTCGCTCGCTGTCCTGTTTTTGCTGCCTCGCCTGCCCTCGCTCGCACACTCGTACCTGTGGCCCGGGGCACGAGGTGCCGTCCCCATCCCAACCAGGCCAAGCAGCACAAGGCGCCTCGGCCGCTTCTGGCCGTTAGCGCCGACCACGGCAGAGGGCCCCCTGTAACATGGGCTTCACAGCACTGGGACTGGCTCGGGTAAGGGTACGCAGGGTCGCGGAACGAGGGGGCAACGGAGAGCGCATGGCGGATGGCAGCGGCCGCAAGTTTCCATTCACTTCACTTCACCACCCACTATGTGGCGATTTCACGTGCTGCCCCAGAGACAGCCAGGTGAGACCACCGGCGTTAACCAGAGCACCCCGACCTCTATTCTGTGATTCCTTATTCTAAGGCCAGCATGGGTTGGTGATCGATCTTGTCTCTCTTTTTCGTCTGTAGTCACCCGTTCTACTTCTCTTTTCCTCCTCTCTCTCTCCCCCTCTGTCTCTCCGAGCACATCCTCCACCCCATCTCGCCTTGCCGCCGCACCTCGCCTCTCTCCCACTTATACCCAATGCGCCACCCCAATCCCACGAGCCCACGATGGCCACGATCGAGCCACGCTTGATTCACCTGCTCAACGACTCATCGACGCCTCAACTCCCGCACACCGATTTGCCTCCACTCCATTCTCTGCCCCTCCCAAAGTCGTCGGATCAACCTTTGCCCCCGCTCGAGCCGGACGCGAACCACCGGGGAGACAGGTCCAACCTAGACGCCCAACCGGCTTCTAATCCGCTCTACCTCGCCGGCGACGACGCCTCTCCCGAGCATCGAAAAGACACAACGCGAACCGATGCGAAATACACCGGCCCATCGGCGGCATTTCCGCTCCGGCTTCTACTGGGGGAAAATGAGTCAACCGAATCATCATCCCACTCACTAAACAAGATACTTGATGACGGCCCCGATGCATTCGACGATAGCTCCAACAAGAAACGCCACCGCGGCCTTCACGTCAAAGATGATTTTGTACAACTTCCACAGCCGCTCAAGAAGCAGAAGGCCGCCCAAACGGCCCCGGTCATGCCCCCCATCATCAACGGCCTCCACGAACCGCCGCCACATGCCGCCTTGTTTCCGCCCATCTCGTCCGACTCTTTCGACGGCAAGGAGGGAGCGCAGATGAAGCTTCTTCACGAAATTCAGCAGCCATCTCCGGAAACCGAAAAGGGTACCAACAAGGCAAGAAAGCGCGCGACAAAACCTCGGCGAAAGTGGTCCGACTCGGAGACAAATCATCTCTTACTCGGCGTCAATCGACATGGTGTTGGAAAATGGACCAGTATCTTGGAGGATCCTGATTTCAAATTCAACGACCGCACAGCTGGCGATTTAAAGGACAGGTTCAGAACCTGCTGTCCCGATGAACTACGTAGATCTAGCAAATCGTCAGCCAACTCGCCATCGGCCGCATCTCAAGAATCAAAAAAGGGCAAAGGTGATACTCATTTAGAAAAGATATTAATAGATGGCGAGGCCTCATCCACAAAGGCAAAAACTTCGCCTCCCAAGGATATCGACCCCTACTCGAGGCCGAAAAGGAGCCGAGCACATCGCAAAAACATGGCGGATCTCGTCAAAATCGGTATCCACGGCCCATTCAAAAAGTCCCATCGGCGTGAACGGCGGCCCTTTACGGAGCAGGATGACCGTGAAATCTTGGAGGGCCTCAACCAGCATGGCCCAGCATGGACCAAAATCCAGCGTGACCCGCGCTTCAATCTCAGTAGCAGGCAACCTACGGATTTGAGGGACCGGGTGCGTAACAAGTACTCGAACATCTATCACCGGATAGAAAAAGGAACATTCCAGGCAAAGGATGGCACTCGCACCAACGATATCATGGAGCCGTCCATCAACATGTCTATCAACAACTCACTCAAGCCGTCCAAAGCAACTCTTGAGCCACAAATGAATCCTGCAGCCCCGAGAGATGAGTTGCCTCGTTGGCCCCTGCAACGAATCGAAACCCATGAAACCTCGCATTCTGCTCAAGGATTCGAGTTTGGAGAATCAGCAACACCTCAGTTCATGGGTGGCGAGATGGACATATCAAGGCTCTTACTCGACGACGCCAAGCTCTCGCAAGTGAATACACGGGCCATGCCCCTAGATTCCATAGCAACGACATCTTCTCCAAGTATCACTGCGCCAGAGCCGCGTCGAGATGGTCTCGACAGCATGGCCGAGAGGTCGCAACGCAACGCAAGGTAGCCGGCTATCGCGGGTGTGTTTTCGAAGCAGTTTAACTGCATTGTGTGTGTGTGTGTGTGGATTAACAGGCGTCCCTTTCTGAGGACAGGAGTTGGGAAATTTGGGATTGTATAAGGGAAACCATTAGGCGCATGTAGATCAGGAACACCGCAGCACGCGCTGATTGTCGGTCATTCATTTTGGGAGATTATATTGGGCGCTAAGTGGCTGGAAGGTAACACAGGGTGCCTCCGCAGGCAAAAATGGGACTGGGTTTGGTAGACATTCATGAGCAGCAATGAGCGGGACGATGGGAAGCAAGGTTAGTTTGTTTAGAATTGGAGAGTATCACAGGATCCCATATCTAAGAAGACTACTATAACTCATGAGATTGACATTTTTTATCACATGAATGGTAACTTCAACCAGTAACGATTGACCCAGTGCCTGTCATTCAAAGACTCCGCCCCAACTCCATTTTAATTCGCATGCAGACCACTGGGGGTTTTCGAGAATTCGCACTAAGATCCTAAAATCCGGGGCGTTCTGCATTGGCTCTCTCGGCCAGATCCCAAGCTGAGTCAGCGAAGGGGGAAAAAAGTCTCTCACGTGACCCACATTTGCGATAGGGCACGAAACCCGCTCGCCGGCTCACTACGCAAAAAAAAAGTGTGGTCCAACACTTTGAACTTCGTCCCTTGTCCACCAGGTCCCTTTGTCCATCCTCATCACCGCCGACAACACAGCCATCCGACACCATGGCCCGCGGAATGTGAGTACCAGCACCGCACCGCAAGAGGCCCGCAATCATTACACAGCTCGCATCGCGAAATGCGCAACGATTGCGAATCCTCCATTGCTTCTCCAAACCCCGACGGCGCTCGACAGGCCACAATGTGAAGAATTCGATATTCTAACAATCTCACAGCAAGAAGCACCAGAAGCGCCTTAGTGCCCCCTCGCACTGGCTGCTTGACAAGCTCTCCGGCACCTACGCCCCCAAGCCCTCTGCCGGTCCTCACAAGCTCCGTGACTGCATGCCTCTGATCGTCTTCATCCGAAACCGCCTCAAGTATGCTCTCAACTACCGTGAGACCAAGGCCATCCTCATGCAGCGCCTCATCAAGGTCGATGGCAAGGTCCGCACCGACCAGACCTACCCCGCCGGCTTCATGGATGTCATCACCATCGAGAAGACTGGCGAGCACTTCCGTCTCGTCTACGACACCAAGGGTCGCTTCACCGTCCACCGAATCCAGACCGAGGAGGCTGAGTACAAGCTGGGCAAGGTCAAGCGTGTTCAGCTTGGTCGCGGTGGAATCCCATTCTTGGTCACGCACGATGCGAGAACGTAAGTTCTGTCAGACATCATTCAGCCGTTGGATCAAGCTTTGGTCGATTCGATTCACACCCGACGACTTAGGAAGCTTTATTTGACGGTTGTATGTATCCCCTTCCCTACTTTGATGCTGACCTCTTTTTTCTCTGCAGCATCCGCTACCCTGACCCTCTGATCAAGGTCAACGACACTGTCAAGATCGATCTTGCCACTGGCAAGATCACCGACTTTGTCAAGTTCGACACTGGTGCCGTCGCCATGGTTACTGGTGGTCGTAACATGGGTCGTGTTGGTGTCATCACCCACCGTGAGCGTCACGATGGTGGCTTCAACATTGTCCACATCAAGGACGCCATTGACAACACTTTCGCTACCCGTGAGAGCAACGTTTTCGTCATTGGCCAGGATAAGCCCTGGATCTCCCTGCCCAAGGGCAAGGGTGTCAAGCTCACTATCGCTGAGGAGCGTGATCGCCGCCGCGCTCTCAACCACTAAATGTGACAGGAATGGAAAAAGGCATGTGGACTGGAGTCTCGGATTTGACGTTTGCTTTTATGGCTTTAACTACCCTGGAGATAGCCAGCCCATGGGGCTAACGATAAAAGATGAATTTGAGCCAAACGAACTGTCTAATCCGACGATATTTTTTGATATCAATCGTAACCTGTGACACCTGTTGTAGTTGCCCCCTGGGCATGTCGTTGCCCAATCCATGTTGTGTAGGCTTCCGGGGCACCTGTATGTGTATACTGCAAGATCCAACCCTCATGACTTCCGATACCGCTACGTGGTTGACAAAGCCGAGGAGCTTCGGTGTTCTCGAGCGGAAAGACGTCGTATGATGTCGGCATCGTCAACGGCGACAGCGCCGAGATCTGCATTCGATGAGCTCCGGATATGAAAGGTAAGCCTTGGATGGGGACGAGTCGTGGGGAACCATGCAACGCCTATCATCCCCTCAACCCGGTCTTCACTCCCCCTCGTGCTCGGTTACCGCTTGTTGTTTTCCCGTCCCAGTGCCAGGTTGCCCCATTCCATCCGTGCAAGATCACGCAAGTTGTTGGCCGTGCCTGCACGGCGCATGCTTCAACATGCCCCAAAAGACGTTCATTAATGGATCCCCTGGCGTCAAGCTCCAGCGGTTGGGCGACTCCGGATGGGAGGTGGAGTCGTGACATTCTGGGTCCCCGTGGGGGTACGGTCTCAGCGAGATTTGTAATAAGGAAGGCTGGGATGGAGAGGCGAAGTTGGGAATTCTGGCCAGGGTTCACTTTAAGGAAGGTCGGACGAATGCTTATTTTGCAGCCGAAAAAAACAAACACGACCAATTTCAACTCTAAGCGTGGCAATTTTTTTCTTATTGTAATACTTCCAAGTCCATGATACGGACGTCTGCCCTGTTAGTACAGCAGCGACCTACCCTGGACCAAGCTTCTCAATCAGTCTGGTAGAGGTGCATTTTCCGAACATGAGAGGCACGAAATGCTACGTCGGACAGGGCACGTGGACATGCTTGGAGCGGGGGTGCTTGCATTAGGAATGCCCGATGCTGGGCGATGGCGAAGTCCAAGGGCAAAGAAGAAGGAAAAGATGGGGGGGAACCGGTTGTCGTCAAAATTTGCAGCTGGATGACTGCATGTAAGTCGATGCGCTGGTGTGTGGGTAGGTCTTAGTCCCAGGTGCACGCCTTGACCTTGAGCTACACAGTAGCGACATGGCAAGAAGGCGGTCTCGGTGTGTCGGTCAGCGTCCATGTTTTGCCCTGGAGTGCGTGGCGACAGCGCAGGATCGGTCAACGCCCCTGGTTCCTACATGACCATCGATGTCCCTCTGGCGTACATGACGAAAAGCGGGAGGTGGGATGTGTGGTTGTGCAAAGGATCCCACCCTCCACTCAATGGGCTGCTGCAAGCAACCGACTTGGGCAAATGGCTTTTGCGCCTTTAAGCCCCCTCCCAGGGACCAAGGATGGTCAGGAGGGGGGTCACAGCTGTTCTGGATGCTTCGATTTGCACTTTTGGCAGTTTTGAACGTGAGGTATTTTGAAAAAAAAAAAAAAGCAATGGAGCACGTCGAGGTGAGGCACAATGGTAGAAGGCTGCAGAACTCAGCTCGTGGCGTGACACGATTGCACCAGAGGGTTGATGTTCGCTCAACGGTGACAGCCAAGACATTGGGAAAAGGCGTGGAGTAAGCCTCAGCGCGTCAATGTCAAACGACCATGACTTTCTGACGATCCTGTTGGAAAACACGGCGCGGTCTCGGCCTGAATCCCGGCCTCGGTAGGTAGTCAGCCGTCGCCGTCAGTTGTCACTTTGTACGACTCATATCCATCCATGTTAGCTTGATCAATCGCCTCCGGGCGAGAGCTCGAGCAGCGAAGCATAAGATCCAATGCAATGTCCGAAACCGCCCCCCCAAAAAAAAAGAAGTCAGTTGACCAGAGGAAGACATCATTGCTGTTCAGTATGACTTGTTCTGTTCGATCCAATTGGGCGGTACGGGTCTCGGATCTGGAAGGGGAAATGCGGCGTCGGGAGATTTGACGACGCACGACAGGGGGGCTTGTAGTGTACATGTAGGGTGCTGATGCCAGATGACCTGAGGCTCAGAGGCAGATTGTTGAATTCGGGTTTCTCCCCTCTGTATCAACCCCACGCCTGGGGAAAGACAAGATGCATAAAACAATGTCCGGAAGAGGGGCCTTATTCGTCGTCAAAAGCAGACCCGCTCACGATATTCATGTCGTTTCGAGGCTGGAACAAGAAAAGTAGCTTACATTAGCTCGACTGGGGATCAACGGTGCTTGACCCGCCCCCAAGTTGGGCGTCTCCCAATCCCTTACGCACAGTTTCCAATCGGCGAGAAACACACCGGCAGCGATTCGTCCAGTCCCGCCGCGGCATGAGTCTATGGCGACAAGTACGCGCTTTGGGAAGGAGCCAAATGGCCTAGCTGCAGGACCGGGGACTGAAACATTCCTGGTTCGTTGGCTGTGAGGCTGGCAATTCCTGACTAAAGGGATGATGGCGTCCACGTCCATTGAAGATCCGGGGCCGAGGCGCGGGTCTGCAAGAGTCAACCATGTGTGTAAGTTCCTGGTGCAGCTCTCATGTATGGTTGTGTGGTTGTGTGCCGTCAACAAAGCGAATGATGATGCTTCTCCTCCCCTGGCCGCATATCCGCCCAAAAAATACCACCATCCTGGTGATTATGAGGGTGTGCGGCCTCGGTTTTCTGGGGCAAATGAGGGGAACAAAATCGGGTGCATCGCCCCGAGAGCTTTCAACCCGGTTTCCCGTAAGACACAGCTGAGTGAAAGAGAAGTGCCATGTAAGAAAAAAAAGACGAGGCCAAATGCATACGACGTGACATGGGTGGGGAAGGGCAGAAA
>NAGG01001360.1:0-40367 GCA_003031705.1 Calonectria naviculata
GGGTCTTGGTGGCCGCGGACAGTGGGTAGTGGATTCATTGTTTTTGAGTTACGCGGAGGGTGGTTGCTGTGCTTTGCTTGCGGCCATCCTGCTCCTGTCTTGCCTCCGTTTGTGATGCTATCTTTGCCAGTGTCGCCTCGTGCGCTGAGTGGCGAGACTTTTCTTTGAACTAACCATGCATGCTGATGGGGTTCCATGCTCATGGATCCAAGTGAAGTCTGCCTTCCCTTCTTTTTTATGCTGACTCGCTCCAGGCCTAAATGCTTTTGGCCGATTTATGTGGATCATGATAGCAGCCCATTTTATCTCAAGCTCCTGCAAGCGAAGAGAAGAAACACGTAACACGGGGTTCCCATATTTACCCGGCATTGTGGCTTGGGTGGAAATTTGGGCGGCTTTAATATGAAGAAGTACAGTGAGTGAGTTCTCTGCCCAGCTACATTTGATCCCGAGTTGATTGTTCTTCTTGGCTTAGTTGTCGTGCAAATCTCGCCAGCTTATATACAGACATGAACGGTCAAATTCTGAAATTAGCTCCAAGCCTACTCCTAAAACATGTCCACTCCTATCACACAACAAAGTCACCCTCGGTTCCGATGAGCCCCATGGTAAGCACATCGAATTTTATTGTTCGTTATGCAAGTCCTTCAGCTAACTCCACTCAAGACAGAAAACGCGAACATATGGACCACGACTCTCCCTTCTCGACACGATGGATGGCAAAATTATGGAAAAGTTAAAGAATAGAACCCAGGAAATGATGAAGCTGTTGGTGGACAAAAGTGTGCAGGATGTGCTGGAAAATACAAGTCTTGATTTTAATGGAGGAGCGTTGTTCAGATCTCGAACCAAACAAAAACCCGATGGACTGCTAAGTCTTGGTACTCGATTAGATGTGGGGACTCAGTGCTCAAGCAGGGAGGTTGGCTCGAGTGAGGTGTATGGAGGTGGGGAAATAGGCGATGTATAGGGGGGGTCAAATGGTGTAAGGAATACTGATCGGTATATTTTTAATGATTCGCCGCGGAGAATTAAAGTGAGGCTCTTCATGCGTAAAGCAAAGGGATTTTCTGGCCAGTCGTGATAGTGTTGCCGCTCCCAAAAATACTACGGTTTGAAGACGCGTTTTGCCGGGTTTAAAAGCTACTTCCATTTTGTAGCCACGGACGATATTGGTCACAATGTCATAGAATGATTTGTACAGTAACACTTGCAACATTAAATACCCAAGATAATCATTCCAATTCCACTGTACATGATTATTCAAAATTAAGAGTTGTTTTTATCCTACTCATTATTTAGCTTTGATAGCTCCTGGATATTAACTCCGGTTTCCGTTTCTTTAAATCTAAAATCATCTGCCCAAACAACCCATTGGCCCATGCAAACCTGGAAACAAGTTAGCAATTTTTTTTTCTTCACATGTTGAGACGATTGTGCAATCTTACCAAGACCTTGTCCACTTTTTATCATCATGGCTATTGACAGTCTCATGGATCAGACCAAGCCCGCTCGTGGATCCCATGAGTTGCCGAATGCCACTGACGATTTCATCATCCTTGTCAGATGTCATCATCTGAATAATAAGGCCCATTGGCCAGGCCATGCCCGGACCAAGATGCGGACCGCCCGTGGCATTCAAGACGGGGCCGCGGGCGTAATAGGGGTTATACGAGCTCAGGACAAAGGCGCGAGTGTTGTCGTAGATGTGCTTAGATGCAGGCTTGTAGCCCATGTGAGGAATACTAAGGAGAGAAGGGAGGTTTGCATCATCCTAATAGGGTCCATAATTAGCATCATGTTTGCAGGCACGAATATTTAGGGGCATGTTTTTACCATGAGATTATAGGAGCCAAAGCCGTCGATTTCATAGGCATAGACGTCGCCAAACTTGGGATGGGGGACAATGGCATTATCATTAATGCCAATCTCAATGCCTGCGGCCATATCCTCCATCTCCTTGGCCACGCTGGCGTCCAGCTTTCGCATGATGGCGGCGCACGATGTCAGGTAGCGCGCAAACATCATGTTGGCGGGGATAAAGTACTGGTATATGCAAGCATCGTCCGAGGGGCGGAAGAAGCTGCGCACGAGACCGATATGGCCCTTGACCGGGGCGCCGCGGCCGTGGTTAGAGACGGTCTCGGAGGCGCTGTCGGAGTTGCGGAGCCAGGTGTAGTGCGAGTCGAGGACGGTGCCGTCGTCGGCGTATGTGCCCTTCTGCATGAGCTTGGCCAGCTGGAGGATCCGCTTCACGGCGGCAACCCAGCCAAACTTGCCAAAGAAGGCGCCATCCTGGCTCTCCTCGTAGTAGTCCCAGGACAGCTGGAGGAAGGCGGCGAGCGAGTCGAGCTCGTACTTGCACTCGAAGACGACGGCCGAGTCGTACTTGGGGTAGACGTCGTCGCGGGGCTGCACGGAGCGGCGGGAGAGCTTGATCTTGGACTCTGGGGGCGGGTGGAAGGCGTTGCAGTAGGGCGATTTGGTGATGTAGCGGGCCTGGAGGTTGATGGCGCCGCGGAAGAGCGAGGCAATGTCGCCGCCCTTGGGGCTGTTCCTGTTGGTGATGATGGATTTGTATGACTGAAGCTGGTTTGCGCTGTCTCGGAGCCACATGGCGTCAATGTCGCCGGTGGTGATGAATGCGAGCTGGTCCGTCACATGTTAGCGTGTCTGGGGATAGCTTCAGGGTCCAGATTCTGCAGCGCAGCGCACCTCCTCGTCGGGGTTGTCGGCGGACACGCCCGTCCACCGCACCGTCGTGTCTAGCGTGTTGGGCCATGCATTCTGGAACAGCTGGTACAGATCCGGGTCGCCAATTGCGCCCGTCATGTCCTTGTAGATGACATCCTCGACGGCGGGGGCCGAGTAGGTGCGGCACTGCTTGCCGGGGCGCTGGAAGGGGAACGCGTATCGGCCGGTCGAGTAGGGCTCGTGACGCTGGCGGGCGTACTGCTCGTAGTTGGGGCAGTCGGCCGAGACACATGTCGCCGTGGCCAGCAGGGCGAAGCAGAGGAGGAGCTGCTGCGGCGGCGGCGTCATGATTGCGGGCGGGTTGATGGCGGTTGTTCCTCTGTCACGCCTCCTCGCGACCGGCTGTAACAGGACAACGGGGGCCCTGTTTTTATTTCACTGCCGGATACGTACGTAGCAACGGCTTCGCTTAGGGGATGCGCGGGATGCGGGCCTAGGCAAGCCGACGGGCCAGAGGCTAGGGAATACGACAATAGGGCTGAGGAGGGTGGCACAGGGGGGGGCCAATGGCATCGATGCACCCGCGACAAGGGAGGGATGAAGCGAAGCGAAGGATTGAGATACAGATCCGGATCCATAGTGAAGACGGCAACTCAAAAACAACTACCGAGATGGCCTCACGCGGCTGTTTGCGTACAAACCTACTATAAAGTGACGAGAAGTGCCCTGATTGACAATCGATGGCCCATGCATGAGCAAGGTCCCCTGTTAACGTTGTTTTTAACTTTTGCGCATCCGATCCAGCACATCCGCATCCGCATCCACCGCGCTTTTCTATCTATAGACTACCGTCCGCACCGTCCTGGTCATTGCGCGCACCGCCTCTGTCTAAGACGCCAATATCCCCGACCCGCACCCATTGATTGCGTTGCACAGTTGCATCTGTCACGGCCCGTCAGTTTGTATGGGTCTGTCCTGCTGACGTCCACCAAAACCACGCCATGATGCAGTTTACCAGCTGCAAAGTGGGCAAACATGGCGGCAGCCAGCATCAGTGAAACGCAAGCAAATCCCAATATGGGCAACAGATGCGAGGCATACGTAAACACAAACTGATGACCTAAACACTGTAGGTAGCCGTGATGATTCATCCACGCTCGCCAGTCCTCTATAAAGACTCTCCATCCCCATCGTTTTGCTCTCGTCCTTTCTCTCTCCTCTTCGCTCCACCATCACGGATGTATATATATCCCAATATCAGCAAAGTCTTCAGGGCTCCTTGCCCATTCCTTCATGACAGCACGCGGAAAAGCTTGGCTTGGTAGAAGGTCCAGATGATTGCGGCGAGTTGTCTCTGCAAGTATCCGGCCTTGACTGGTATGATATTTCGCTGAGAGCGAAGCGCATTACACCCTCAGACTATACTAGCTCCGCACTACCAAAGGCAAGTACAGTTCCCACCGATGGCCACCCCTTGCACATTACAACCGCTAACCACCTGAGTGCAGGACATGTCATTGTGACATGAGGCGAAGAACGAAGTTGACGTCGGCACATATTCATCCCTCCTGAAATGTCCATCCCTCATCCCACGCGATTCGTGACGAGAGCGGTGGTGACGAGAGCGAAGGCCAGGGCGCTGTTACTTGTGCGGAAAATCCCTTCCAGCGTGTCAGCCTCAACACCGGCACAGAGCCTGAACAGGATGATGAGACTGTCACGGAGGCCCACAGGTTTGTCATCCCAGTGCTACCAGATTTCGTGCCGCTCCTCGACGAAAAGAACGTCATACTCATGGCCACTATGCGATCCGACATGGGACTGCGAATAATGCTGAAATTACTAAATCAAATCTCACACTTTAACTCCAAGCAAGGCCACTACCACACTCCTCCATTGACAATGGGTAAAGGTATGGACTGGACGAAAGATGCAGGACAGATCATCGAACAACTGATACAGATTTCCACCCGATTGAAAAACTGTGATTACACGGAAAAGTTAATAGCAGTCATACTGTCACTTAACCATAATTCCAAATTGGTCATGGACAATAGCGAACTCTATCTTCGACTGCCCCCAGGGTTGCCCCAAAAACTGGCGAGTGACCTCAATATCCCCAAAACAAGACCGTCTTTTTGGGATCAGACCAAAGACCAACAAAAAGCCCACTGATCAACTCAACAAGACCGACAGTTCAATAACAACTATGATCAAACCCAGCTGCCGCTACAGCATGATCACAGCAATTCGGTTGCCTTGCCCTGTCGAGAACTGCAGCACGATGTAAACGCTTGGGCCTACAGCACAACTACCCATGAACCCCTATGCTCTTTGAAACCATCAAGACGACTTACGGTGCATTCCCTGCATTTCTCCCCATCATCATCTCGTTTCAACGACAGCCTGGCGGGTTCCTCAATGGCGCCCAAGAAAAGAAAACGAGCCCGCTAACACGCCATTGGCAACCTCATCCCAACCCCATCTCAGCTCGCAACCTTCGCTCGGTCTTCTCCTGGCCGGGGCGGTGGCATATCGGACCCGTGCTACGGCCGCCAAGTGGCTTTGGTATTATATTTCGCCGAGTCAGCCAACAACCTATTGACGACGAGCATCGATGGCGAAATAATATCGAGGCAGCCAGCGACTCGAATATTCCGATGCACCCAGTGAATTGATTCACAGAGTTGAAACTGCATTACGGCCACCGTCTTGAAATGAGTGTCTTCATTACACCATGCCCCGTCCACAGTCTTGCGATAGGCGATCAGTATTGATGGCGAGCGAATACTGAGCCAACCGACAACTCAAGCGTTCCAACAGTCCACTTTCTGAATATTCCACAACCCAACGATACTAGGACTGCCATCTTGAGCGATATCGTCCTAGTCTCAAATTCTTTGCATGACCTCTCGTCACAAGAGGCAGTTGCTACCATCCATGGCCACGTTGTTGAACGCATGGGTTTGGGGATTTGGAGACTCATTTCCGCATGCCTATTCTTTGGCCACGAGACGATTGTGCTGTTCTTGGGTCATCGGAACCGACATTCTAGTGTTCAGGAGGGCTGTTTCGTCCCAGAACCAGCCACACATCTCATATGACAGCTTACAACACCACCAGAGGCGATAGGAAGCGATTTCCAGGATCCAAACTCCCCTCGCTTCGCCAGCATCTTCCTCTTTCACTTCATTCTTCCTATTGCCAAGCTTCAACGAATGGCCCAAGAGATAACCAAGAGCTGCACCAAGCCCACATTCTACCTCGCGTGCCCGAAGATGACCTCGACTCGGAAAACGGGTTCCAGTGACCCATCGCTACTATCAACTGTCACGCAGTGCATCTACTCATGATTTCCCCCGTCAATTGGTCCCCCGACATCAAGTACAAGCAAGGCATGGCGAGTTGGCGATATCCTACCCGCTCTAGCGACAATACAGCAAATACATCATCGGAGAATTTGCTCTCGAAGACGTTCACAGAAAACCTCCTACCACGCATGTCATCCATCCATCCCCCTCAGAACGCCAAATTTCTGCTATTCCAGTCCGGTGTTACGGGATGCTGTTGCCTTGTTCAGAATGCACCAGTATTTCGACTTGGTTCGAATGCCTTCAAGCAATGTGGAGAGTATCACGACTGCATCCCCATCTGCCGAAGTCGACTGGGAATATGCCACAATACAATGAGACAATTGGTCGAACGGGGCTTTCTCCAACGGTAATGAGGAATGCAATTGGAGTTTCTCGCCTCATCTTCGAGCATGGACGATCAGTCACTTCTGACATTTCCCACCGCATCCTGTCGTCTCTGCGTGTGCTCTCTGCGTCCATGCTTGACCGTGAGTTAAGCCATTATGGGACGGGGACGAGAAGACCGGACCACGGTAGAGGTTGATCTAATGTCCTATGGCTACAATGAAGTCTGCGAGTTGTGGAATAGCAGGCGGCCTAGGTGCACCCTAATCCCAAATTCTCCCTTCAGATCAACTATCAGTTGGCATCGAATCTTTGGCGCTCAAGTCTTGTAGCCCGTCATCGTAAGAAGGGCCCAACATCATTTTCGTACCCGCGGCGACCTTAGACCAAACATTCAAAGAGGTCAATGCTATGTGGAATGGCGATTTTACTGACCAGAGCCTGTACGGAACGAAGGGCATTGCCTCAACCCTGCCAGCAAAGCCACCACCATCAGCAACACAGCTGAACTCCAAGCGCTACTCAACAAGTGGACGTATGAATCCGACTACCCAAAGACAAACGCTTTATGTCGTCCTTTTTCTTCCCACCTTCCATTCAACAGTGATTTACAATTACAGTTTTCCCATCATTGCAGTTCTAAACTGCATTCTGTTCACTTAGTCCATGAAGGGGACGTCTTAAACAGCCAGGCGAGGGTCCCTTCCTGGGCCTCACCAGTATCATCGCCCCCCAAACGACATTCACTCCAGCCGAATCTCCCCACCAGTCATATCTCCCCCAGGAACCAGCGTCCGCTTCCAATTTGCTGAAAATCTCATGTGAGAGAGCCTGAGCCTAGGCGTCATCAACCTAAGCCGATTTACGACTGGCCACAACTACGACCGGCCCAATATCCCAAGATGGCGCCCTAATGCCCGGTGCACCATCAGGACTTGACACCTGTTTGGAAATTTGTCGGCTCACTCCAGACAATTTACCAAGAATTCCGCCATTCAGGCCACGGTGGAAGATGCCAAATAGCGAGGCTGCATACACTATATTTTTTCGGCATTGGGGCCAAAGTCGCCGCCTCACCTAATTCAACCCGACGCTCGCCTGTGTTCCTTTCAGATTCGTGCATAGTACTCTACGAAATGCTGTGCGGTACGTGCAAAATCACGTTTGTGTGCGTGGTCAGGTGTCCTGATAATGTGAGCGGCAGTGGGCTGCCAATCAAATTTCTTCAATTAATAGCTTTCGGAGCATCGCCAGTCCTTACCACAGGACAATCTGCAAAACATCTTCTGCCAATTAACATGCCCACGAATAACTCAACCAACAGCCATCAGGACGTCACCAGTCCTTACTGTTGGACGACCATCAAAGCACAGACCGCTATTACAGTGGCTTCAAACAACTCATTTGATAGCTTCCGGAGTATCGCTAGCCCTTACTATGGGACCACCCGGAAAACACAATTGGCAAGAAGTATCTGAGGGCTTGCCCAAGGGTCGTCTTCGCCCTCATTCACAAGAGGTACAAGACATCTTAAAGAGTTTTAACACCCTAGAAGGGCCCTTCGTTTACCCATTTCCTGTGGGCTTTAAAGATTCGACCCTAAAGACCGAGTGGACTAAGGTATTGCGTAATTGGGACAAGTTCCATACCCTATCACAGTGGGAAATCGCCACAAAAGAAGGCAAACATGTACGACTTGGCCTATTTCACAGCGATACCAACAGGGATACAAAGGGAGAACCAAAAGAAAATGAGCCGTACATATGGCGTTCCTGGGCTGCTGCCCTCATTAATAAGCCAAAAGGAAAGGCCTTATTAGTATATGATGCCATTAATATACCCTTAGGCAAACCTGTTAACAGCTTTCAGGACGTCGCTAGTCCTTACTGTTAGACGACCAGCAAAACGCATTCCACTCTCACCTTGGTGGATAATAACCCCAAATAGCTCAATAAGTAGTTCCAGAACCTCATATTGACAGTTTGATGGCAGAGACATACACCAGTGCCGTCTTGCAGGCTCCTGATCTCCTACTCTTGGCGCATCGGCCACCAGAGAGACTTGGAGATTGCTTGCCTGCCAATGTCACCTGGCATGCACGGACGGCCTTTGTCGCTGATCTTCTGCAGAACATTAACGTTGATACGCTCTACCAAGTAGATCGCCGCTACAAGTTTGGCGAACTGCGTGTATCCAGGCTCAACCACTTATACAAATTGGGCTTTGGGGGGGTTTCCAGAAAGAACGTCGTATGGGGGTTCATGCCTTTACCAACCAGATACAATACGTTTTTTGAAAACAACTTTGACTGGATCCTGGGGCATTGTGAATACGACGTTCAATAACTGCGAGCGACCCACCTTGGATTTATATTCCTATTCGCGATGCTGAAACAGCATACGCCTTTGGCAATATTACCACGGTGCCTTTCATCCTTTTCACGCGACTCAAATACTCCTCTTTGCTCCTTTGGATTTCAATGTCGACCGCCTATACAGCCGTGATTCGTACAGCGATGTCAACGTCCCACTCGCAAATGGTCACCTCGTCCCAACCACTCACGGCCCAGGTGACAGACAAGTAGCGATCTCGACTTCACAGTGGAACTGCGCCTGATTAACTATGATCTTCAACCACGTCGCTACCTCTTACCATCGGACAACCAGTAAAGTACATTCCGCCGTAACCGCAGCCTTTGGCAACTCGCCTGACGGTTGACGGCCTTTGGGACGTCGCCAGTCCTTATTGTTGGACGATCGCCTTGACCTAGTCCTCCATCACCGCAGTTTCAAGCAACTCGTTCAACGAATGGTATTTCAGTCCAACACATGCATCAAACCAACGAGGAGTGCGGTGATCGAGCTGAGATGCATATCGATGAAAGTGACGTTGTGCGCGATGTCATGAATGCTGCACCAACGAGGTGAATCGGGCACAAGAATGGTGGAAAGTCTCGCCCGGCCCTAACTTGATCCGATGTCTTCGACGAGAACTTTTGAGGCAGTTGAAGAAGCGACCAACTATCCAAGAAGACGGCCATACAAGTATGGAAAGAATGTTCCAACTAAGTCAGGCGCCGTATGATCAGCCATCGGCCCAAGACGCGGTGTATACATCATCACAATGCAACCAACGAGCTCGTTTCATCACATCCACATTGTTTGCCCTTTTAGCAGCATTATGAGAGTCACCAAGTTTTACTAAATGATAACAAAAGGGAACGCGTGGCGTCATCACCACTACCTCAAGCAACGCAATTAAGAGCTTGTGAGTAGTCGCTCATCGTGAGAGACCTATACGCTCTACTAGATATTGTTTTCGTCATTCATACAGCTTCAAGCAACTCATTGACGGCTTTCAGAGCTGCGTCGCTCTTTTACGGCACGTTGAGCAGTGAATGACATATCGTCATCATCGTAGCCTCAAACTACTCGGTCAATGTCTTTTTGGGCTTTGCCACTCATTGCCGTTGAGCCACGCATCATTCAGTCTGGGAAAACACCGCCCAACATGAGTCCCATATTGGGGGCTTCGATTTGGTCCCATGATTCATTCACCACCATCAAATCATAACGTCCTTCACTATCCCTGAAAAAACTATTTCGCGAACCCGCAAGTCTGACATTACAAACAATCTATTTACAGATCTATTGCCGTGAGTATAAAACACCCTTTGTCATCACACAATTGATTCTAACAATTTTGTCATAGCATTCCAATTCTTTTCAGGGTCAAATTCACCGCAGGACACTTAAGCTAGTCTTTAGGGTTGCCTATCGGCATTCGGATACATGCGAGGCCCTATTCGGCGTGTTCACCATTTTGGTAGGGGCCATTCGAGTCGGGGCGTTGGGTTGACAGCGTCGACTTCGACATTCCAGATTGTTGCAAATGCGCAAAACACCTAGACACGATGATTCCTCCAAAGAAACCATCCTTTTTTTCGAAAACAACTATCCTATGGAGGTTATATGCCTTTCTTCTTGGGTACATGACCCCAGAAAAGTGGGAAAATAACCAACGTCCAAGAAAGCATAGCTTCACGTCCTTGCCGTGGGAGAGCAACCTCTACAACCACCATTTTAGTCAACGATCTTGAATAAGCACTAAACTCCCCTTTGCCCTTACTTAGGTGTCTTTGGTCACCCCTTGATGATGAAGATAGCATGGTGGAGCTCTTTCACCATTACTTGCATCTGCTTCATCATTCTCACAACATGACGAATGAGTTGTCCAATATCTCCAGAATGATCAATACTCGCGCCCGGTAAGTCCCCCATCTTTCTTCACCCATGTATCCTCAATAATACTGAAATGCACTCCCAACGATGAAGCCGAAAGGTGACCTCCATAAATCTTCCCTATGATTCACAGGGGAAGTGCTGGCCATCATCATCCATTCCCCCGATTTCCCCCCTCTCAGTCAACCCATCTCATCTCGACGACATCCCAGAACCCTCAATACCACAGTCTACCTTGGAGAATGGCACATTTTCGACTCGTCACCAGGCAAATGGCATCCACGCTCTATCGATAAACCCAGACAGTTGCCCGAGCCATTTGACGAATACGCGGCAGCCTTTCAGACGAGCAGATACAGAACTTGGCCACGTTTTTGGATACGGCTGTACCCTTTCTCAAACGCCTTCTCGAGGATGTACCGTGGGTACATATACAAGCATTCCAACGCCATCAAACTTGGACAGTTCCGCATCTTCTCTATTCTTCGTCTTCCTTGAACAACCTAAGATGAACGACACCTTGCCGAATAGTGCCAAAGAATTGTCCGAACAGGCAGGTCATGCCTTGCTCACGTATTAATTAATGACTGTAGATTACCGTCGGGCTCTAAATTTGACATGACCAACTCGATGTTGCTTCGAGCAGTCTAGCGGGATTGCAAATTCTCATCTACGTTTATATATGAGGTTATTGGTGCTGGTTGTCTGCCTAAGCTTTATAGGTCTTAAATTACTCTACAATAAAGGATTTTTCACATCAGCCAATGTCTACAAAGCGTTTTTGAGCTGGCTTTCCCGCGAATGTACCTTGTTTTAACATGGCGAATTACGCTGTACGATACCCCAACTACCAGATCATTCGGCACACAAGTTACTTTACGCCGATTCGACGCCAACCAGAAACACGAAAATGTGGTGTATGTACGGAGCTCTGGGCTATACCCCTGTCGTGTTTCCTGGTTCGAGAGCCAGCTGAGATCCATACTCTTGGTGTTCGGAGCATCCGAGCCTTATATCACTCAGTGTTGTTCGGGAGCTTTCACCGAAGATTCTACAGTGCCAAATGGTTTGCGCAGCTATACACTCACTACATCGGTTTTCTGCCTGGCGCTGAGGTATCACACTACTGCGTCGGGTTATTTCCCAATTTTGATACCAATACTGGTAGGCCAAAAATAAAGCCTCAAATTCATTTCCAGCTATAGTTCCAAATTCACTTCCAGTGATAGCTTGAATATTCAATACATCATCAGAACAGAATGGTAAAAGGGCATTATTTAAAAAAAAAAATATAACCCCTTTTAGCTAGTCATATACTTAAAGACCTCTGAGAAAATCATCCTGGTCGAAAACCCCGAGAAACCGAGTTAAAGACAACTTACCATCCCACCCAGACCACAGACTTCCGATGGAACTACGAATCAAGATAATCAGAGAAGCAATCCATGATCGGCTTGTCTCCATCCAGTTTGGGGATAATACAGACAACATATATGCGGATCTTAAACACATTCTCCCAATGCCGTGAAAAACAATGTTTTCAAGAGGGTCAGACGAATGCACCTTCTCAGGCACCGCAAATTTTCGGCGGCTCTTTGTTGCATGAGGATGACATTTCTATCAACAAAGTCCCGGGTTACTTTCATGGCAGTCGGGAAGAGGTGAGAAAAGTCGTCATTGTTTCCTCTCTCGTTTCGAACACAGTCAATCTGTTTTGGTAGAAATCCCTCGAACAACCGACACATCTCATCGTTTCTCAACCCAAGAAAGCAGATAAAGGTGGCTCATTGGGCTAGCACCGTGGTATTATTTAGTCAGAGGTAGTTTCAGGTAATCCGTAGACTTCGGTCGGTGGAATAACTAAGTGGTTGCGGCATGACTACTGATCGGACGACACAAACGTGGCAGCGACAGGATGTAAATGCAAGGCATATATTCGAATAACATAGGGCATATATTGTCAGTAAAAATATTGACTATTCTCCGCATTACGCACTCGTGATAGTAATGAGTTGATTCGCTATAAATATAACATGTAGAACTAAATATCATCGCTACAAAAAGTCACCCAACTACTATTTTCCGAAGTGGCATCCCCAATCTCCCAGTTTCCGGGTGTCTCGTTGTAGCAGTCTAGCCATGAACCATCCCACCTTGACGGCAATGAAAGTAGCCCCTGGTCAAAGATATCCTCCCCTTTTTCGTCGGCACCCATTTCGAGCAACAACTTACCAATATCCTCATATCCCTTCTCCACAGCTAACTGCAATGGTGTCATTCCAAATTCTTGATCCTCGACATTGACATCCGCGCCCTTTTCAAGCAGCAACTTAACAATAACATCGTGGCAGCGAACCACAGCTGTGTGTAGCAGCGTCGTACGAGAATAACTTCCCGCCTCAATATCGGCGCCGTTCTCGAGCAGCAGTTTAACAACAGCCTCATGCTCCCCTTCTACTGCCAATGATAATGGCGTCTGACCAGATATGCTATCTTTTACCTCAATATCAGCACCCTTCTCAAGCAGTAACTTAACAATAGCCTCATGCCCTCTTTCTGTCGCCAATAATAGCAGCGTCTGACCATATATGCCATCCTTTGCCTCAATATCGGCGCCGTTCTCGAGCAGCAGTTTAACAATAGCCTCACGCCCTCTTTTTGCTAGTAATAATAGCGGCGTCCGACCATATTCTCTGTCCTTTGCCTCAATATCAGCACCCTTCTCGAGAAGTAGTTTAACAATATCCTCGTATCCTCTTTCTGCTGCCAATAATAGCGGCGTCTGGCCATATGGGATATCCTTTGCCTCAATATCGGCGCCCTTCTCGAGCAGTATTTTAACAACAGCCTTATGCTCACCGTCTACTGCCAATAATAGCGGCGTCTGACCAAACATATTATCCTTTGCCTCGATATCCGCGCCGTTCTCGAGAAGCATATCAACAACAGCCTCATATCCTCTTTCTGATGCTAATAACAGCGATGTCTGGCTAAATCTGTTGTCCCTTACTTCGATATCAGCGCCCTTCTCGAGAAGCAGTTTAATCATAGCCGTATGCTTATTTTCTGCTGCTAATAATAGCGGTGTCCGGCCATATTCACTATCCCTTGCCTCGATCTCTGCTCCATTCTCGATCAGTGCCTTAGCAACAATGCAAAGGCCAAAATACGATGCCAGAAGGAGACCCCCAAAGGTATCGGCCATTCTGATACCCATAGCATCTAAATGTATTGCGAACCATACCGAATGGCTGTTCGAATTCGAATCGCAGATTCTCAGGGCAAAGGGTAAAATAGTAGAATCACCCATGATGTCAGCCCTGCGGAAGTGATCATCCCAATTTTTGGCTGAGTAATTTAGCAAGACATCACAATTTTCAGTGCTGGTATCAGAGTTGTACATGTTTAGATATAGCACGCATATCTCTGCAAGAATGGTATGCGCATAACTAGAAGTGATCGAGTGACACCAGTACAGCTCTGATGTTGTCGATGATGCCAAATCCGCGAGGAGAAATTCACGCGCAGTTTGGTGTATGAAATAAACCTTATCATGATAGATTGAGACGAATAGTCCACACCAAGATCTGAGACGCGTTTTGAAATCCTTATCATCTTCCAAATCTAGGTCATGGAAAGACCTTAGTGTGTCGTCTGTGTTCACGGCAACATTCATTTCCGAGAGCGTGAGTGGTCTTCTTGCGGCCAAGATAATGCCCAAAACTTTCAGAACCATTGGATCTTCTTTAGATCTGGAAAGAATTTTCTCGTATGCTTCGTCAATAGTCCTCGGAAGTGTTGCAATGGTGGAATCGACCCCTTTTAATGTCTTCTTAAAATTCTCCTTCTCCAAATAATCAAACACAAGGTATACCCAGAGATAGGTACGGTGGGTAGTCTCCCGCAGTTTAGTCTCTAAATGGTTCTTGATCTCGAGGGAGAGGCCCTTCTTCTCTGACAGTTGATTGACGCGATGCGAGATGACGCAATTTACCTCTTGGGCAATGGTTTCTGATTCTTCCTCTCCGGGTATATGAATATTTGGGAAAGCTTTCAATAATCCATAAAATCTTGAGACGATTTGTTCATACGGGCGGCATGTGAGGAGATACTTTAATTTGGTAGTAGAGGTGAACTGACTGCTGTAGAATTGGCTCTCTACCTTGCTTACCAGGTCCACCAATTCGAGCTCGGCGCATTCATCTAGGCCATCAAGGACAAAAATTATGGATCCTGCCTGAGCGTCTTTTGTAGCGTTTTGTAAAATCTTCCACAGTGATTCTGTAGAGTTAATCAAACCTGCGCCATCCTCATTGTATTGTGGCATGGCATGTTTAATGAGATATGGGTTCTGGGAGAAGAGCTGATGAAGCAACGCGCAGAGAGATTGCCTGACGGTGTTTTGGTCTTGGTCCTTGAAGAAGAAGTAGCAAATAGTTGCGTGTGGTGGTAAACCGTGGTCAATCAGATACTTGGCCAATACGGACTTTCCACAACCAGGATCGGCCGTGATTAACAGGGGGCCAGAATCTTGGTTCAACCACTTCTGGAAATTCTCGTGTTTGAGCAACCAAAGGCATGTGTCTTCAACCCTTTCTTCTACTCGATCTTTGAACCATTCGTAGGTAATATCTCTGCTGCCAGCCGTGAGTCGAAACAGCTGGTGACACCTCTGCCTTTTTGCTTCCTTTTCTTTTTCTTCTTTCAACAGTCTCTTTTTTTCTTCTTTCAGCAGTCTCTCGGTTTCCAAGTCTCTTTGAACTTGGAGATGCTTATTTACACTATCCAGTGTCTGTTGTGCAATGTCTCGATGCTGCTCCGCAACCTCGTGAATGTCTGTTCGTAGGATTAGCATGTGCTGATGATACGGTTCAGCCCCTTTATATTACCGAATAGAACATTGCCAATCTTCTTTTCCGCATCAACCTTGCTCGGTATGATTCGATAGAGAATATCTTTTGCATATAGAGCCGCCGCCATGGCTGCATAACCTTGCCATTCCTTGTTCTTATGGGTGTCCGAGTAGTCGCATATTCCGCGGATGACTAGGCAAGGAAATTGGTTCATCAACCCCGCTGCTTCCATCTCAAAACAAAGAATGCCCATTTCCGCTGCGAGTCTGTCACGAACCAGAGCATCCTTCATCAACTGGTTCCCGGATGCAATCAACCCATAGTGAACCACCGGGCTATGAGGTTGCCTGGTCCTTTCAGGTCGCTCTATCAAGTTCGACGGGTCGACTCCACAGATCTCAACGCAACTATTTTCCCCGTCTGAAGGATGGACGAAATCACTTCTATATAGTCGGTCACGGCTTGTATCTGGCCTGCTAAGTTCTTCCCGCAGGTCGTCCTCTTTCTGAAGGAGGAGGTGTATGGCTTCTTCAAGCCGATTCCGTTTCCGTTGGTACTGGGTCTTGAGCCCGTTCACTGCCGTGAGCAATACTGTCGGCGGTCGATTCAAGGATGATGTTTGTTTGAAGCTCTGGTCTTGTATCGTTTTGCCAAAGTCATACTGTAATACACCACCCTCTCCATCACGAGGAGTGCTGACGACGACGTCGCCTAACCGGACATCATGATTAGAGCTTGGTGCCCCGCCGCCAATGCCGACCATCAAGCCGATTCTAACATTGGGAAAGCTATGCAGCATATCTCTTGCAACGCTTGTCGCAGATGATATGCCGTATTCCCCATCGGGTAAACCCGCGATAACCACGTTGTGCTTCCCAATTCTTCCTAATGTGTAATCATTGTTGTCGTGGTGGGACACATATTCCGGTCTTTCATGCTCTTCATCAAGACAGAGTTGCGCGGCAAGGTACTCGATGCTTATGGCACAGATCCATCCTACTGTATAATCATCGTTCGGAAGGGACGTCAGCTGATCGGCGGAGGTCATGATTGATATCTATGGATCCAGGCATCAGTACCACGCTTGGTCAGGCTCTGGAAGGTCATTTACAATTGTCTCGGGTTAAAGCACCGTGAGAATAAAACGGTGGTCTGGCTATTTCCAAGATTTCACGGACCAATATTTTTTACTCTGCTTGGACGAGTCGTCAGTTGCGCTTACGGGCCGACGTGATGGCCAGCTTAAGGACTAACCTGACGGCCAACTTGCGCCCGTAACAGCCAGTGTAAGCAGAGATTCAGAATCCATGTTACATTCCAAGGTGTATATATACTTTAGTTCAAATCTATAACCATATAATAAGCGGTTGGGCAACATTGGGCAGAAGCAAGGCAACCAACCTAGTTCATGCAGACCTCAATTTGATTTTGGCGGTATTTATCCAATCAGATTGGAGAGGCCAGCGCCACGGGAACTGGAAACCCACAACCCAGCGGCTGTGTTAGTCAGGTATCACGACGAGACCTTCAGAAAAACAACTCGATTTGTGATACAAGATACATTGATACTCGGTTCAGCGTATTCTTCTATGAGCTTTTTCGAAATTGTTCTCACAAGGCTCGTCGCTCGGAGAGGTTGTCGCAATTGAAAGATGTCACCAGTGTTGTCAGAGTTTTGGCACCCCATTGTACTCAAGCGTGGATATAACTTGAGCTGACGATTATACGGGCGGTCTACCGTGTAGGGGCGCTGATTGCGCCCATCGCAGCACAACCGGACGCGATGTTTGGGAGTCCTTTGCTTCTATTCCGTGTACTTGCGCCCCGCAGAAATCATACTGCACATTCAGTGTTGGAATAAGAAAAGCAAGCTCCTATGGAAGCCAAAGGTCTGTGATCAGTTCACAGTGCATCACTTTAGACTACATGTTGTCCGAACACCTATCATAGGACATATTTTTGGGTTCTAAACCCATACTAAAGCATACAGCACAGCATTCATTGTGATTTTGGCCTCTTGCCCCAGTGTCGAACGCGTATGGGCGCGCCACGAGTGGAGAATCACGTGCTAGGTACATCAGCACGACATTGCTCAAATCTCGGTGTAGATGGAATCTTGACCTCGGTGAGGTGCACGGTCCCAAGTAGAAGCGAGTGGTACAGGGTAGCAGTGTAGTATTTTGTTCATAATTGAGCCACTTCATTTAGACATCTCTATGAGCCTCTTCTATATAAGCATGTTCCTTGTGTGAGTTTGCCTCATTGTGTTGGTTCCTTGTACGTGTATGTGCTACGAAAAGGTGCCTTTGTCCCCTCGTTGTGACATGTTGAGGTCTGCAGCCCTCCAACCAAGGCCCAAAGCGCCGGCCAAATGCGTGTTCTGCGCAACAAGTTGCCTCCAATAGCACCACTTTGAACGTTGAACTGTCCAAGAACGGAACTTCCACAAGGCTACACTCGTGTCATGGAAACCCCTGCAAACGGAAACTCACGGCGAACAAAGGTTTGGATTGATCTCTGCAACCGTCCAACTAAGAGCGAAACATCACCTACGTCTACTACGTAGCCATGACAGAGTCTCCAACACATGTCGCCAAGTCCTTCCTAATCGGATGCTTTCCCGGACGCGTCTACTTGGGTCGCCGTATGTAGCGGGAACGCCTCAAGTGCCCTGGGCTAAGCAAAAGGAGCAGCGGCGTCGGACAGAAAATCCCGATCAAGGGTTACACCACTCTTGCGAGCCACCACACCCCACTCTCGAATTGCCTTTCCACACAGTCAGCTGGGCCAAACATGGCCAATTCTTACTCATGACCGGGGCAATCTTGTCAGTGGGATCATGGCGCTGCAGGCGAAAGAGCCGCAATTTTTTTTCCTTTTTATTCAAGAGTGGCCTCATTTACGAGTCGCAAGTAGCCGACAAGGGGAGCGGCAGTCGGCTACTGGGCCGAAGCAAGGCGACTGTAGCCAAACTGGCCGTCCTTTGCGGGGAGAGACCGAAGAAGCCGAGCTTGGCGATCGGCCTAAGCGTCACTAATCCCGAACCCTTGGGGCACGCAGGGCATTGACGTAAGAGCAAGCTTCACTTTAAGTCTCTCGTCATGGGGCACTGGCCACGAGCTGATCACCAGGTGCTTTGCGCCGTATCGCCAGTCTGAGGCCTGGATCGAGTCATTTATGAGACAGAATTCATAGCCGCGGATGATTGGCAGTGGCAATTGGCTAGGTTACAGTGTGCGCGGCAAATAAGCTACGCCTCAATTCGTAGAGAGATGGTGTTGCGCCGCCCCGGCTTGTCCAGCTTTTGTTCCTCGGTACCAGCTTCCCTGTGCCCCTCCCCTCACACCCAAGCTCAGTCGAGCCTCGTTTGCAGTTCGGCTATGAAATCCCGAGCGCCGACGACAAGCAGACAGGCCAGGGGTGGCAGCTAAAGAGCGCTTTTTGGGGGGGAACGCTCATAAGACGGCGTCATTGGCACCGCAGAGGGAATCCGGGACTGCTGCCAGGGACTGGAATTGACTGTGCCGGTGACCCCGCGGCTATCGACAGCGAAACACAGGGCACGTCACAAGCAAAAAAAGGACGAGAAGTCGACTGTGCCGGTGTCCACACCCCTCCCGCCAGCCAATTGCCGGCCAGATAATTGTCAAAGACTCCAGCTCCGGGCAACCCCACCAACGACCCGGCCACCGGCATGGGAGCTTTTTTCGCCATTGAATGCTCGTGTGGGAAATCCCCAACTTTGAATTAGCTTAGCCTCCCTTTAAGTCGCCCGTATTCCCCCTCAGAGGGCTAGAGGTCTCTCTCGAAGTTCTCCGCATCTCAAAGGCCTCCCTCACTCTTTCCCGCCAACCGCCCTCCTCACCATGTCCGCCCCCAGACCCGTCTCCCGGTGCGTGCAGCACAGCTCCCGGGCCCTCTCTCGAACTCAATGGCGGCCGAGGAGCGGCTTCTGCCCCTCCGCCGCCGTGTCGTCGAGGACGGCCTCGCGCCGCTCCCACCTCGCCTGGCCGGTAATGCGAATGCCCGTGGTCGCCACCCGAAGTTTCAGCAACACGGCCCGCCGAAGAAACGACGATGAAGACGAGTCCTTCGACCCCAAGGACATTGAGCGCGAGGCCGACGAGGTCGACGTGTGTATCGTCGGCGCCGGCCCCGCTGGTCTCAGCGCCGCCATCCGCCTCAAGCAGCTGGCCAACGAGGCCGGCAACGAAGACTTCCGCGTCCTGGTCCTCGAAAAGGCCGGCGACATTGGCGCCCACATCCTCTCCGGCGCTGTAATCCAGCCCAGCTCCATCAATGAGCTCATCCCCGACTGGCTCGACGAGGACAACCCCAACCGCTTCGAGCACGCGACCCCCGCCGGCACCGACCGCATGCGCTTCCTGACCAAGACGGCCGCCATCCCCATCCCCGCACCCCCGCAGATGAGCAACCACGGCAACTACATCGTCAGCTTGAACCAGTTCGTCAAGTGGCTCGGCGAGCGCGCAGAGGAGGTGGGCGTCGAGATCTACCCCGGCTTCGCCGCCTCCGAGGTCGTCTACCACACCGACGGCTCCGTCAAGGGCGTGGCCACCAACGACCTGGGCATTGGCCGCGATGGCAAGCCCAAGGAGGCCTTTGAGCGCGGCATGGAGTTCCACGCCAGAGTGACCATGTTCGGCGAGGGATGCCACGGCAGCCTGAGCAAGCAGGTCATCAACAAGTTCGACCTGCGCGCCGACAGCCAGCACCAGACGTACGGCCTGGGCATCAAGGAGGTGTGGGAGATTGACCCGGCAAAGTTCGAAAAGGGCCAGATCGTGCACTCGATGGGCTACCCGCTGTCCAAGGACGTCTACGGCGGCTCCTTCATGTACCACTTTGGCGAGAACCTTGTCAGCATCGGCCTGGTCGTCTCGCTCGACTACCAGAACCCCTGGCTGTCACCCTACCAGGAATTCCAGAAGCTCAAGCTGCACCCGCTCTTCAAGAACGTCCTCGAGGGTGGCAAGTGCATCTCCTACGGAGCCCGCTCGCTCATCGAGGGCGGCTTCCAGTCCATTCCCAAGGTTGCATTCCCCGGCGGCGCCCTGATCGGCGACTCGGCCGGCTTCGTCAACGTGCCCAAGGTCAAGGGCACGCACAACGCCATGAAGTCGGGCATGCTGGCCGCCGAGGCCACCTGGACCGCTATCAACGAGAATTCCGACGGCAGCATCTTCCTCTACGACTACGAGGAGCGCCTGCGCAAGTCGCCCATCTGGAAGGAGCTCCGCGAGGTGCGCAACATGCGGCCCTCGTTCCACACGCCCCTCGGCCTCTACGGCGGCGTCATGTACTCGGGCCTCGAGGCCTTCTTCTTCAAGGGCCGCGTGCCCTGGACGCTCAAGCACAAGACGCCCGACCACGCCAACACCCAGCCCGCCGACAAGTTCCCCAAGATCGAGTATGACAAGCCCGACGGCAAGATCACCTTCGACCTCCTGACGAGCGTCTCCCGCACCGGCACCAACCACGAGGAGGACCAGCCTGTGCACCTGCAGGTCGCCGACTGGGACGCCCACACCGATTCCACATACCCAACCTACAAGGGCCTCGAGAACCGCTTCTGCCCCGCGGGCGTGTACGAGTACGTCGAGGATGAGACCAAGCCGCACGGCGTGCGGTTCCAGATCAACGCCCAAAAGTGAGTTTTACCTTTAAGCCCGAAAGCTCCGAGACTCCCTTAATTCCATACGAGATGTTGTTTTTGCTGACTCTTGCTTTCCCCCCTGCAGCTGCATTCATTGCAAGACATGCGATATTAAGGCGCCTCACCAGGATATTAACTGGCAGGTACCTCAAGGTGGCGAAGGCCCCAAGTACTACATGTCGTAAAACGGTGGTTTGGAAAGATATTTGACTTTTTCTTTTTTTGATTGTGTATGATACCTAGATGCATGCGTGCGTAACCTTTTGCGGCGAAAAAAAAGGAAGGGATGCTTGCGACGAATGGGAGACCAAGGGAGAAGACAACTTTACAGCATATTTTGGGATGGGTGTATATCGGAGTCAATAACGGGTGCCCGTAAAAACATTCCCACGAATACTTTACACTGAAAAGAGAATCTTTGTTTACAACAATGTTTTTCTTCCCTTTTTGTTTACTTTTTGCTTTGTTTGGTTGGCGGGTAAAACTTCACGGAGCCACCCACAATGCTGGGGCCATAGCTCTGCTTTATTTTACCTTAATGCGAGTGAATGGGGTCATAAGATCTGGATTGAACGTGTGGAGTGCGTTGTGGGCGCTTGCGGAGAAGATGAACCGGAAAACCACATAGTACGCACGGGGAGATGGGGTCTGTATGAAGGCAGGACTATGCTCTGCATTCGCAACGGCATTCCACGCGGTGAAGTGCCATATTGCCCAACGACTGTGCATCGTTTTCAGGGTTGTGTCAAGTCTTCTCTGACTTGGACGGAATGACTGCGAAACCGGAACTCTTGCGTCTGTGGCTTTGACACATGTGAAACTGGATTTTTTTTTTGTGCAAGACCGGGGCACAGCGTTTTGCACCTCATTTACGGCACATACATTAAAATAGCCTTGATTTGTGCAGAGCCCATCGCCCTGCATTCATCAGATGGCAGCGGGGTAGACAGGGGAGTGCAAGGAAATCCTGGTAGGATCCTGGGGAACGAGGCTGGAGGAGATGGAGTCGCCGGTCTCTTATCGCAAAAGAGACGACGACCCCCTGCTTGGTGCGTTTGCGCCGCTGGGCCCGTTCGGTATGGCGGACGAGAAGAGATTGCAGAGCAGGGATGTCATGTCGTGGTACGAGAAAATTGTTAGTGAGGTACCTGGGTGAGCACCACCCCGTATCTGGCGCTTCTTCGGAAATGGCAGCTCGAATGGACGATCCATCGTCTATCGAAATTTTCGCGTCACCACTGCGCAAAAATGGACCCTACAGACCGACGGAAACGTGTCCTCACAGGCCGGGCATGGGTTACGCGAGTCGAGTGCCAAGTAACTACGGTGATTCCTACAATGCACCACTGTCACTGATGCGACAAAAGCATGGACGAGGAACCAGCGGCAAAGAAATGAGCAAAAGTGAACTCAACGCGAGGTGCCTGTGAATAAGTGTGTGCGTGAGCGTGAGCGTGCGCGTGAGGGTACGCTACCAGGGCACCCTGGGTGTCTGGCCAGTGAGCGGCCGCAAAGGGCCAGCCTCCCTGGTGGCACAAACAGGCTCATGCCAGCTCGTCGCTGGTTGGTCGCAGGTCCATGACTCACACAAAGGCTAGAAAATGGAAAAATACCCACCGAGCTTGTCAGTCTGTGGTCCCTCGGGTGAAGAGTTTGCGCGATCGCTGTGGCCGGGTGGTCTGTTGTCGCCACAGCCAAGCTTGAGGCGACTCGCAGCATGATGCGTGAACCAGCACCTGCCCGGCGCATGATTTTCGTCTCTGACGCTGAGACGCTTGTCGCGACACGTCTTGAACCCAGGGGCGCATGGGACCTCCAAGGGGTGGGCAGGAGACGCGTTGCTGATGGATGCGGTAGGAAATGGGAGTCAGCAGAAGGGATAGGGGGGTAGGCCGTGTTTCAGGGTGCTGGTGGTTGGGTTTGGTGGGTTGCGGTTGCGGTTGGGGGTTGGGACGTGAACAAGAAAAAAAAATGAGCAGTCCACGGGGGCCGAATGAAGAGTTTGACAGGATGGAGTGGGCTGGAATATGCTCGAAGAGTGGGTGCTCGAACCAGCACCCAACACGACGGGGAGAACCACCGCAACTGCAGTCAACTGGGGGCTGGTTGGCATCCATTGGGTGGTTTGGGAGGGCGAGACGCTGGAGGCGACTTTTGGAAGGGAGGGGAGGGGGCAAGAAAAAAAAAAAAACCAAAAAGCAACCAACCAGCCAGTCGGCCTAGCCCCGGTCCATAATTTCCAGTCCGCCCGGCCCGTCGACGCGCTGTGACGCTGTTGACACGGTGGGATTGCGTGCTACTGGAGCCTGTTAGAACGTGTCGGAGTAAGTCGGTCAGTGACCGGAGTCGAGTCTAGGCTCGTTGCGCAGCCCGTCGCCCACCACCGCAACTGCAATCTTGCGCTGTCTGAGGGCCTCGTTGTCTGCCCATCATTTTCGTCAAGCCACTGAACCATTTCTTGACCGACATGGCCTGCAGCTGTCGCTGCATCGTCCTGACATCTTCCTGATCTTCTCGTGCGGTCTGATATCGCGTCTCGTTGTCGCCTGTTCGGTCGTCGGAGGTTTCGTCGATTCCGTGCTGGTGTGGTGGATGATGTTGATGATGAGACGGTGGTGGCCGTCGTCCGTGGTGGGTTTGTTTGACAAAAGAGAGAAAGGGAGGGACAGCAGGAAATCCGAGCGGGACAGGTGATGACGACGCTCGCCTGCTTGCAGCTGGAAGCTGGGCTCAGCCACTCACTCCACTGGAGATTGACCTTGGGAGGACAGAGTGGCAACCCGACCGAGGCTCTCGTTTAGAGCTTGCAGTGTGGGCGGCGGCTGCCCCAGGGAACTCCCCAGCGGCTCGTCTGGTACCAATGCCTGATGCCAGGGTATCTTTGTACCACAACCGACCATCTGCTATCGCGGTACTTCAGGGGTCTGAGGCCTGTACTGGGGTGCATGTGGGAAAAAAAGGAGATAAATTCACCTCGACACGGAGCCGTGATTGGCCGCGTCCGCGTTAGCGCACCCCACTAGGGTCCGCCAAGCTCACCAGCGGCGACGCCACAAGCAGTGTTGTTGCCTGGGGGGTCCTGCCTGAGCGGGCTGGGGCCAAAATTATAAAGAGCCAGCCCTCCCCTCACCCGCCTGTTTCGAAAGTCTTGCGCGGAAGTCCCGACCGACGGCCCTACGTACCTACCACTTACGTTTGGCCTCTCTTTTTTTATTCTCCCCCCACGACGTCACACCCCACCCACATCGGATAATCCTTTGTCCAGAACAGACTTGCCTCTGCACTCTAGACTCAGAAGCCTCTTGCGCATCTCGTCTCTGGTCACGGCATATCGCCTCTCTCCTTTCCTCTACCGTCACACTGCTACGTCTTGCGGCGTAAGCCCACTCTCTAGTGTGAGATCAAAGGCTTCGGTGCCCGGCATCACTTTGCGACTCAGGACAAAGAACTGGAACACGTCTCTTGTCCCCCGCTCCTTGCACGCAAATCGACCTCGTTGATCCCGACGAAGACCCGGAACGCGAACACCCTTGCACTCCCTGTCGCCGTTACCAGCAGGTCGTTTGTGTCTGTGTAGACCAAATAAAAAGAAGTTGTTGTGAAGTCAAGAAGCCAGAAATTACCGAGTTCTGGTTTGGTTCATCTGAGCGAATCATAGTCGCCACATTCCTCTCGAACCCAACCGACCTTTCTCACCCTCCAATTTGAATTGCATCCCGAGCCTTCTCGGCCGTCGCATTTCAACAGTTATTATTGTTGCCTGAACAGCTTTCTTGTAGGGGAGACATTCAGTTGTTCATCTCCCACGCGATTGGTAGGTCGCTTTTTTTGAACTCTGAGTCACTGCACCGCCACCCTCCCCCGCCTATATAAGGGCCATTTCTCTTCCACCTTCCAAACTTCCCTCCTTCAACGTCGGCACTTCGACTCTAGTGCCTCAAAACAACAACAACATCGCCATTTCGCTCTCTACCCTTGTTGGTAGGGTGCACTCATCGTTTTTTAAACAAGCGATGCTAACTCGCTGGCTGGCTAGATCTGTTCGGCAATTTTAAAGACCGATCGCGTCCTTAGTCCCGACCCCAATCATGGAAGGCATTCAGACGCATCCATCCAACGCGGCGCAAGCCAAGGCCTTCACTGCGCCTGGCTCGCTGTCGTTCCCCGGTGCCACCAACGAGTTGACGCCGCCACCTGCTGGCCAAGGAGACGCTGCCCAGCGACCTGTACCCAACGGACAGCAGGCAGCGAATGGAAATGGGGTGACTCCCGCAACTCCTGTCGCCACGCCTGGCGCTTCCCAAGGACCCAGTGGAATTACTCCTACTCTGCAGTATGTATCCTCCTGAGTGATTGTGACTTGCTCAGTGAGGCTGAACTTGCTATTTTTCAAGAAACATTGTGGCAACAGTCAACCTTGACTGCCGCTTGGACCTCAAGACCATCGCCCTGCACGCGCGAAATGCTGAGTACAACCCTAAGGTACTTTAAGCCGTCTCATGCTATGCCAGACACAGCTTGCTAACTACACCAGCGTTTCGCTGCCGTCATCATGCGTATCCGTGAACCCAAGACCACCGCACTGATCTTCGCCTCCGGCAAGATGGTCGTCACTGGTGCCAAGTCAGAAGACGACTCCAAGTTGGCCTCGAGAAAATACGCTCGTATCATTCAGAAGCTTGGTTTCAACGCCAAGTTTACCGATTTCAAGATTCAGAACATTGTTGGCTCTTGTGACATCAAGTTCCCCATCCGACTTGAAGGTCTCGCTTCGCGCCATCACAACTTCAGTTCTTACGAGCCCGAGCTGTTCCCTGGTCTCATCTACCGCATGATTAAGCCCAAGATTGTGCTCTTGATTTTCGTCAGTGGCAAGATCGTCTTGACTGGTGCCAAGGTCCGTGAAGAGATCTACCAGGCATTCGAGATGATCTATCCCGTGTTGCAAGGTTTGTACACCTCCTCACCCCACCTAAATACACACTCGCTAACAACAATGGTAGATTTCCGCAAGGTCTAAATGCACAGCAGGATGTTCGAGGTACTATTACTATTACCTCAGCACGCTACTCTCCAATCACTCATCGACGTGTATGAATAGACAACCCGTCACGATACCACGATTGCTTTTTAAACCATTCTTCTTGGTCTGTTTGGAACTCAACTCCTACAAACAACCAAGACTCGCGTTTGTATCATTTTTTTTTTTGAATTTGTTTTGCTGCATTGCATCGGCGTTGGCAAGGAAGGCCAGGAAGGGGAATTTTTTTGCGGCGGAAAGGAACAAGGGGACAAACCAAAAGAAACAAGACTACTCATCCCGCGACACATCACATAGATTGCTCGCGCCAGTCCATGAGCGCAAGCGCTCATCGGATTCGGGCGCTTTTTAATTACACGGAAGGGAATGACTGAGTGGCAGATCATATGAAAGAGGGGATCAGAGAGGTGGAGGGAGCAAAGGCCTTTGGGCCACAAAGAAACAAAGCAGTCTGGATTTCTGGACTGGAAAATCAGAGAACATGCCGTGGTGCAGCCAATGGTACTGATGAGAAATGAGCCTGGATGGCTTTATGAGGCTACGCAGAGAAGACGTCGCGAAAACTTACTGAATAGGTCGTCTGTCTCAGGTAGTCTAGATACCTTATCTCGATTAATCGTTCTCCAAACATGACTGGTTCCCTGTCGCGTGTCACCCCTGGTTCCCTTGTGCTGCATGAGGATCTAAAGCCTGTCGGACGTTCGATTCCCCACAAGTCTTGCTCACGTGTCCAATAAAACTTACCGGGTATATAAGGCTTAACAGTTGTTGGGGACTCGTGGTGTAGACACAGTTTGTTAGCCCCGATTCTCGGCTCCTCTAGATCCCCCCGGACCAGGCTCATGTGTTGTCCATCGGCCAACGCCGTCATCGGGGATGCGCCAACATGGAGAAAAAAAATGGCGGGCGTGGAGAAAGGCGTCGGTTCCTGACCCGGCCCCTGGTGCTTAGGGGAGGGGGTAGAAAAAAATAAATCCCTTCTCTCTGTTAACTCTCCGCGGTTACTTGCCTCTCCATATCCTCTCGTCCTCTCTCGTAGCCCGCTTCTAGCCTGCGCAATGGAGCGAATCCCTTCATCCATTCTCATTGTCGGCTCCGGCGTCTTTGGCCTCGGCACGGCCTATGCGCTGACCCAGCGAGCTGCTTTTGACAACACCTCTATTACCGTTGTCGACTGCTGCGGCGGTCAATTCCCTCCCGATGACTCGGCCAGCGTAGATTCGTCCCGCATCGTCCGCGCCGACTACTCGGACCGTCACTACGCTGCCCTCGCGGCCGAGGCGCAGGAGGAATGGCGCAAGGTGGGCGACGATGAGGTTGGCGGTCAGAAGCGATACTCCGAGTCGGGCCTGCTCCTGTGCGCCAACACTCCTCCCAAGGATTACTCGTACAAGAAGTCGGGTATGGACTATACCAAGGAGAGCTGGAAGAATGTCATGGAGATCGCCAAGGAGACTGGACTGCCCCAGGACAAGATCCAAAGGCTCGAGAGCACCAAGGCCATCCAGGAGTACATCGGCACTGATGGCTACCCTGGTGACTGGGGCTACATCAACAACCTGTCTGGATGGGCCGATGCCGGACGGGGAATGCAATGGCTCTATGGCAAGACCAAGGCGACCGGACGAGTGAACTTTGTGGACGCCAAGGTCGAGGAGCTGTTGACCGAGGGTGACCGCGTCGTTGGTGTCCAGCTGGCTGGCTCCAAGGAGCTCAGGGCCGACGTGGTATTTGTTGCCGCAGGTGCCTGGTCGGGTTCTCTGGTCGATCTTCGAGGCCGCTCCGAGGCCACCGGTCACCCCGTCGCCTATGTCGCCCTCAGTCCCGAGGAGGAGAAGGCACTGGAGAAGTTGCCCGTGGTTCTTAACTTGAGCACCGGACTGTTCGTCATCCCCCCTCGAGACGGCCTGCTCAAGTTCGCCCGCCACGACTTCGGATACGTCAACCCCACCAAAATCACCCGAGCACTGCCGCTATCGCCCAACCACAAGCGCGAGCCCTTCCTCGCTTCGCAGCCCTTCAGCTCGCGCGACGATGCCTCCGACCCTTTCCCCGCCGAGGCCGATAAGGATCTCCGCCGAGCGCTGACGGACCTGATCCCCCTCCGCGGAATAGAGAACCGACCTTGGAAGAAGACACGCATCTGCTGGTACGCCGATACCCGCGACGGCGAGTGGCTTGTGGATTGGCACCCGGGCTGGAAGGGCCTCTTCATCGCCACAGGCGACAGTGGCCACGGCCTCAAGTTCTTGCCCAACGTGGGCGACAAGTTTGTCGATGTGCTCCTGGGCCAGGGCGGCAAGTTTGCCGAGAAGTGGCAGTGGCGTGAGATGCCCGACGATGGTGCCGGACGCGAGACGGACGGCGTCTATAAGGGACTCATCACTGAGGATGGCAGCCGTGGTGGTTCCATGCTGAACCTGAAGGATGAGTTGGCTAAGGGTCTGGCTACTAATGTGGTGGTCAAGGCCAAGCTGTAGGAGGTGTAAGCGGGGAAGATGGACATGACACGCGATGACGGTCGATGAAATGACACTTGTACGATTTGATTTTAAAAAAGTACTTATACGTAGCAATTAGTTATTTTTTTCTCTTTTAACCGACGGCGGGCAAATCAGATGATGTCCCGTGCCATCCCGCGCGTCATCCCAACTGAGTTCCTACCCTGTGCTTGTGAATGCCACTCTGCATGTCGCAGAAGAGCCGTCGTATTCCTATACCGAGATGTATGCACTAAGCGGGCACTAACCGCCCTTGGCAGCGCCGCTGCCTTGAAACCGCGACTGCACAGCTCAGCTTTTGTACTTTGTCCCCCACCCTAAAAGAAGGACTCCCCTGCGATGCGCTGAACGAATCGACGAGACGACGCCAAAAAAATGTCCTCCGGCAAGGGCTTTTCCGAGTTTCCAGACTTGGAGGCCAAGCTCCAGAAGCCCACCAAGCAATCCATCTTCGAGCGCCAAAAGGCCGAAGCCGAAGCCAAGCGCCAGCGCGAGGCTGCCGAGACGGCTGCCGTTTACGACGAGTTTGTCAAGAGCTTCGACCGCGACGACGACGATCACCATCAGCATGGTGGCCATGGAGCCTCAAACCATGCCTCGGGCCACCAGCGCCCACGACCCGGTTTCGGCGGTCCACCGGGGCCCGGAACCGGCAAGCGACATTTTGGCACATCTGGCTTGAAGAGCGGCCCAGGAAGCTTGGGACCGCCGCCGCCGTCTTTTGGGAAGAAGCGCTCGTTCCAGGACTTTGCGCGACCACCCAGAGAAAAGGGCGCACTTGGATTCGAGGATGGGGGCAATGGAGGCGGCGGCAGGGACGGGCCGCAGTCCGTGACGCGGGTGTTTCACTCAAGCGACGATGAGGACATGAACGAGCGAGCGGAGGAGAAGGCGATTGCGAAGCCGACGTTGCGCCTGTCCAACTTGCCACCAGGGACCTCGCCCGCGATGATCAAGGCATTGATCCCCGGTAGTTTGACGGTCGAAAATGTAAAGATTGTGCCGCCCAGCGCACCAGGGAGCTCCGAGAGAAAGTGCGCTGTTTCGATTGTGACGCTGGCACAGGATACGCCTGCCAACGAGATCGACTCCGCTGTTAATGCGCTTCAAAACCGATATCTCGGCTACGGATACTACCTCTCGCTCCACAGACACCTTTCTTCTGCCGTCTCCAACTCCGCGGCTCTTCCCAACTTAGGATCATCTTCGGTATCACAGCCATTCGGCGCCAAGCCCGTGGAACAGCCCTCAGGACCAAATAATGCAGCTGCCCAGCAAGCATTTCATCGAGGATTCGCGCCTCCCACATCATACGGCCCTCCCGGTGCAGCGGTGAACCGATCCAACCTCTTGCATGTGCCTGTGAAGCCCCCGCAAGATGTGCGGACTCTTCAGTTGATCAGCAGAGTGATCGAAGGGGTTCTGGAGCATGGGCCGGAGTTTGAGGCACTATTAATGTCACGACCGGAGGTGCAGCGAGAAGAAAAGTGGGCGTGGATTTGGGATGCAAGGAGTCAAGGTGGCATTTGGTTCCGGTGGAGGTTGTGGGAGGTTGTCACTGGCTCACAAAAGACGCAGCGCAAAGGCAAATACGTGCCACTATTCGATGGGGCACACGCTTGGAAAGCCCCTGAGAAGGACCTCAGCTTCGAATACACGACGAGAATCGACGAATTTGTTTCGGATTCCGAGTATAACTCGTCCGACGATGAAGAATTGGAAGAGGATGGGAAGCGAGAAAATCAAGACGGGGAATCTGACAAGACGTTCCTGAACCCCCTGGAAAAGGCAAAACTTACCCACCTCCTAGCGCGACTACCGACCAACATGTCAAGATTGCGAAAAGGAGATGTGGCACGCGTGACAGCATTTGCAATCGCGCATGCCAGCCGTGGAGTTGATGAAGTCGTGGATATGATCGTCTCCAATGTCGCAAAACCGATAGCACTCACAGGCGCCAACCCGAATAGGAAGTCCGAAACCAAAGATGTACCAGCACCAGGCATTGGGCAAGACGAGAATTCTACGAGCGAGGGTATTGACATTAGTGGTGCTAGTCTGGTTGGCTTGTACGTTGTCAGCGATATTCTGTCGTCCTCATCGACGTCAGGCGTGCGCCATGCCTGGCGCTTCCGACAACTATTCGAAACAGCCCTGAAGGAAGGCAAGATCTTCGAATCACTAGGCATGATGGCAGAAAAGTTGAAGTGGGGTCGTCTACGAGTAGAGAAATGGAAGCGGAGTGTGAGCCTGGTACTCAACCTCTGGGAGGGATGGTGTGTCTTCCCGAACGAGAGCCAAGAGTTGTTTGTGCGCAGCTTTGAAAACCCACCCTCGCTCAATATCGAGGAGAAGATCGAGACCACCGACAAAAAAGGAAAATGGAAGGTTGTCGAGGCACAACAAGCGGGCAACGGACAGCCCGAGATGTTACCTGTGTCAACCGAGGAGGCGGATGTTCCTGGCGAACCTATCGACGACGATGATATTGCTGGGGAACCTATTGAAGATGATGACGTGGAGGGGGAACCAATTGATGAGGAAGATATCGACGGGGAGCCGATCGACGAGGATGATGTTGCGGGAGAACCAATGGATGAGGATGAGGCTACGGGAGCAGAACCTCCCCCTGGACCTGCAGACAACGTGGTGGAGGAGAAAGCAGGCCTCAATTCGGCGCGAAATGAGGACCCAGCACGGACCGTGCCGCCGTCGCGGAAGAGGATGCGGGCCGCAGATATGTTCGCGGACTCTGATGACTCGGACAAGAACTCCTAGAATAATTGCATATGGTATTAGAAGCGTTGTGGAATTCTTAATGAAAAGAAGTGATCCAAGACGATCGCTTCTGTTTAAAGGCCAAACCCTTGAAAAACCTTGGACTCGCGCCGTTTCAGGCCGTTGTGACTGCCTCGTATCGCTGTCCGATAGGGAGGGGATGGTGCAATCAAAGCTTGTGGCGTGATGTGTAGAAACAGTGCATTAAAAGTGCTTAATCGAGAGGGGTCGATTCTTTCATTGCCATATGAATGTGTCGATTGGCCCACGGTATTATCCTCTCTTATACTGTGTAGAGTGTGGCTGAATCCAAGAGTCTTGCTGAGGTCTTGGCGCCCTCGAGCCGCATGTGGCCATTTAAATGTGGCTTGTCTTGATGGGGAAAATAGCAACTACGAGAACCTTGAGGGAAGATCTAGGCCGGATGATGGGCCGCTATTATGAGACTAGCGTAGGGCAAGCGATTCGAGGCGCTTGTATCCAGGTAGGGTCGGTGCACCAGGGTTTGAAGATGTGAGCGAACGGGTTCAGCTGGTGCGTGATCGACTGAAGAGAGACCGTTAGTTTCTCGTCGCAGGGTATGAAGAAGGCTCTGCAGGCCCATGCTTAGCTCGGATATTGGGTGGACTAGAGTCATGGGTCATGGATGGATCATGGATGGGTGGTGGTGATGATGAGCAACGAGCCAATGGAAACTTGCTCACTTGGCTGGGTTGGCCTGATGGAGACTCGACAGCGGTTCGGAAAGACACTCAATGCGGAGGAGACGAGGCAGAGAGGAGAGTACAGAAGATGGAGAAGAAGAGATAAAAGAATTGGGTAAATTTGAGAGAGATGGCGCGCGATTGAGACGCGGCTTCTTGGTTGTTCCCCGCGAAGTTATTGATCGTTTACACGACCTACACGGCGAGTGTTTCCTGAAACCCCCCTCCGATACTGTGGTTGGCGGAGGTTTGCCTATTGCGCTGATCCCCACTCGCTACCGAATGGGGCGCGCTGGGGACTGTCAGTTCGACGAAGCGCCTGTAACATCCGTCAGGTTTAGCGTGTTGGGCCGAGTCGTTCGCTCAAGGCGGCTGCCAAGTACGGCACCATCGCCGCGGGTTTCTGAAGCTTCGGAAACGGCGTCGGAACTGCGCGCACCAGCAGCAGAGGGCGGTAGCTGACCAACCCCCCCCTTCCCGACTCTGCGGCGCAACCCAGATGGGGATATTTTTAATACAGATTTCGGCGGAGGGAGGGACGGAAGACAAATCTGCCATGTCAGGGTCCAGACACTGGATCCTGGAGCGCAACGCCGTTGTGTGGTCAGCCAACAACGGGGACCTTTTAGTTGGCCTGCGATGCACTCCAGGTGCCTACTCGGGCCTAGCTGACCCATGGAGAGCGACAGTAGACCCCCCCTCGCCGTGTGGGGGTTGAATCCCTGCGTGGCCGGCTGCGTATGTGCTTGCAGAAGGGATGCCGTACAGGAAGACATCGGTGACACGAGTGGTGGTGTGGCAAAAGAGTGGTAGAGCGGCGGCCATGACTATAGTCGGGGCACAGTCAGAGCCAAGCACTCAGTGGGTGTGTGCCATGGCTCAGGGCCCGTGTGGGTGGCATGGATGGATGGATGGAGGGGTGGGCTAGTGCTTGCTCCTTCCCGCTGCTAGGTGCGTAGGTTGGAGTCGCAGGTCACCTTTTTTGCCTTTCTTGCTTGTCTTTTAGTGAGCTGAGAAAGCCCGATTTCTCATTCTTTTGCCCTCGGGTTGGTCTTTTTCAACTCTCGTGCTTTTTGTCAGTCGACAGTCGCCTCTCATTGCGACACTCCGAACTCTTGATTCGATCCTCTCATTCGTCTCCCCCCCCTCCCGCTGCTGCCAGTCTCTCGGATCCCGTGCGCGCCTGCTGCCATCCCCCGTCCGACCTCCCGCCTGCTTGTCCGCCTGCCGACTTGAGCGCCGTCGCCCGCACCCGGCTACCCGGCGCTGGTGCCTTTTTATTCTCGACGCAACCATCCCCGGGCCTCACTCGGGAAACTTGGTCTTTTTTGCTCGTCTGCTCCCTCGTTCGCAAATCCTGCTGAAACAACGCGCGCTTGTCCACCGACGACTCTCTGCCTGCCTTAATGTTGACCCGCGACGGTCGCCAACCCTACGCTTTGTAGGCTCCGTGCCTCATTCTAACTGCCCACCACCAATACTTCCACCTCGACGATCAGTACTTGACCTACCTACTGGAGTTTCTCAGAGCGGCCTCGCGACCGCAATTTCGCTATGCCTCTCATTAATGGACAGAAGATGGCCTGGTATGCCGTTCCCCCCTAAGCCGCCCGTTGCTATGAACCCCTCTGCTTGCGCGCACGCTTGTGGGCAATGCCACTAACCAAGACCTTTCTTCTAGCGAGCCGTGCATTCGCGGCCATCGCTCAACCAAATGCACCCACGCCAATGAACGATTGATGGTCCCCGTCCGGAAGCCTGGTCGTCCCTTGAGTAGCTGTCCTCATCCCGCGTCTCGCCCTTGCTCCTGCGCTCAGGTCACTGCTGCTATCCCGAGGAAGCAGAAATGCCACTGCGGGACCAAATCGTCTGAAACCTCTAAAGTCAAGAGCGAGAAGAGTGAGAACAGCGAATCGTCCAAGGATACTACACCTCAAAGCCCTTCCAAGGCCACAAACCCGTCATATCGAGTGCAAAAGACAACCAAGAATGCCGCTTCCAACTCGACTCGAAGGCAATCAGTTGACCCCGCGGCATTCGAGAGGATGGACCCGAACCTGCTGAATGTCATACCCTCCTATAATGGCGTACATCAGAATTCGCCTGTGATGCCCGACATGTCCGCGTTTGGCCCTATGGGTATGGTACCAGCAGAAGGCCCATTTGGACCCATGGTATATCCCATGTTTCCACCACAAATACCCCCCCCACCTATGATGAGCCCGGACCTTGCGAATGGTATGTCCAATGGCCACACTCCCGCAACGACAAATGGACATGCGCAGAAAAAGGCTCAGAGCCCAACTCGGAAGGTTGGATCTTGTTGTGGTGGTGGTGGTGGTGGTGGCAGCGGCGGCGACGATGACAGTAATGGTATCACAACAGCCCCTCCAACGACAACGACGCAGTCCTCGACACGATCCTCGACAGCAACTTCTAGCCCAATTATCTCCAAGGAACCTGAGGTGAAGAGCTGCTGTTCTTCCGGCGCAAATTCATCAAAGCCGGAATCGAAGGCGGAAGTGTTGCCTTCCCCCGATGCTGCGCCACCAAACGGCATTCCCATGATGGCACCTTTTCAAACACCAATGGTTATGCCAAATGGCATGTATGGATACTATCCCCATCCGACCATTTTCACCTATCCACCACAGTATGGTTCGTATCTGCAGCCTCTTCAACCCGAGCAGTGGAGACAAATTATGGCTTCAATGACGTTTGCCCCTCCGGGTGCCATGCCAACGCCATATGCCATGCCTGGGCATGTACCTTTCCAGCACCAAGGGACGCACCAAGGGACGCACCACCAGGCTTCTGGAACATCCCATCAGTGTAGTTGTGGAGCAGCTTGTCAGTGTGTTGGATGTGCGGCGCATCCTTACAACGAGGCGACGCAGAACTACGTCCGATCTGCGTGGCAGAGCATGATGGATGATTCTTCAGGACACACGAATGGAACTTCTAGTCACACGCAATCGAACAATTCCGGCATCAACGAAGTAACGGCTCATACGGATTCACCCCAAGCGAACACTGCGCCTATTATCACTTCGATCGAGGGTACGAGATCGCCGACAGCCCCACAGACACCATCCGATGCTCCCTCGGGAATGAGCGAGGAACAAGCGCTCTCAGCTAGCGACTTTTTCTTTGTTAGCTATCCATTCGGGGACTCATGCGCTGGTGATACGGCTAGCTGTCCATGTGGTGATGATTGCCAGTGTCTTGGCTGTGTGATTCATAATAACCCAGATCCAGCCACGGAGACGGGAAACCAGGCTCAATTATGAGAGCAGTATGCATGAAAGTCAAGGATATAACTCGCTTGATGCTCGATTTAAAGAAGGCTGATGTCGGAGAGGATGTGTGGGAATGGCGAAACGGAAGTTACCCAAAGCTTTAGGCGGCGGTATGCAGAGGATGTGAGATTGAGGTTGTTTGTAGTTTTATGATACCCTTCTAGAGCTATGGAGTAAGGATGGGAAGTTGGTTGGCTGGAATGATGACAGCAAAACAGAGCCCCATTGAAAGGAAATTGAAAAGAAATGAAGAAAGGATTCCTCTCCGCTTATTAATTGTGCACGAAGCTGAACCTGTCGTGATGGAACACCGTAACGGATTGGATGACGTAGATTTGGAATCATCCAAACTATTAATATCACATTGTACGTTTCGCTAACTTTAAATTCCATGCCGCGTAAAAGCGAGCATTTCACTTTCGGATTGACGGGCAGGCGGACACAATGCATGACAGCCAAGACAAGGTCACTCTCAATACTACTAAGGGACACCGCCAATAGAATAAATAATAACGATAAATGAGCAGATATGACGTAAGAATGGCACCCATCTTTGCTTTTTCTTTTTTTACCATATTTTCCTTCATTATTTCAAGGCCTCTTGATTGATTTTGTGATCGTGTTCTGTGTTTTCAATGCCCAGCAAGGTCATATTGTTTGACAAAAAAAGAGTGGATCGCACTGTGCGGTTGCTTAGCAAAATCTAGCATAGCCACGGTGCACCTAACTTGGACCAGCTCAAGCTAGACTGTTCACATACCAACAAAGTCGCCAATTCCTCTCGTCAGCTTCATTAAAAGCTTCCTAGACTCTCTATAGACTCTCTGATGTCAATGGATCACCGAAACGACTCTCGCCAGCGGTCGCCGCGTCGCGACCATAGGTCGCGTGAGTGGAGCGACAGGAGAAGCCATGATCCCGGCGCCCGCCGAAGAGATTCGCGTTCGCGATCGCCAGGATATAAGAGAACCAGGAGGTCCTCATCGCACCACGACCGGCCATCAGAAGAGCCAGATCGCCGTCATAAAAGCTCGCGCTCTCATCGCTCATCTCACAAACATCGTGAACATGGTCGACACACGAGCGAAACACCCGCTAACCCGGATCTACCATTCTCGGCTAGAGCGTTGACCAAGGCCGATTTGGCTGCATTTGAGCCATTGTTCGCCATGTATCTGGATCTTCAGAAGCAAAAGGATATTGACGACATGGATGAACGAGAAGTGAGAGGTCGATGGAAGAGTTTTGTGGGCAAATGGAATCGTGGTGAGCTTGCTGAGGGATGGTATGATCCGGACATGTTTGCACGGGCCAAGGAATCGGGAGCCGGACGATCCCAGGCCCCCAAGCAGGAGAAAGCATACAACAAGATTGATGATGAAGACGACTACAAGAGAAACATCGACATGGAGGACAGGAGAACGGGGGCAGATGAAGACGAAGATGACGACTACGGACCTGTGCTCCCTACATCAGACCCTGGCCGTCGCGCAGGCCCCAGCATCCCGACGCTCCAGGACCTCTCCCTCCGCGCTGAGCTCAACGAAGAAGACAGGCAAGCTTCCATTTCTGATCTCCGCGCCGCTCGCAAAGCGGATCGCGCGTTGCAAAAAGAGCGCCTGGATGATCTCGTACCCCGCGCAGAGCCCGGTACGCGTGAGCGCAAGTTGGAGAAGAAACAAATGGTCAACGAAAAAATGCGATCGTTTCGGGAGAAGAGTCCTGGTATGGAGGCGGGCGATGAGCGCGAGTTGATGGGCGGCGGAGACTCCATTGCTGAGTATAAACAAGCGAAAGAGCGCGAGCAACGGCGCAAGACAGAACGGGAGATCAGAAGAGAAGAGATTGAGAGGGCCAAGCAAGAGGAGATGGAGGAAAGACGCCGAGCATGGAGGGAGCGAGAGGAGGGTACTGTGAGCATGTTGAGGGAGTTGGCGCGACAGCGATTCGGCTAACAATATCGAATTGCGCCTCTATGAATGGTTCATGAACAACATGAGCGCAGCTAATCATGATGCCGTTGCGACGGTGGAATGTTGGGAGTCATGACAGCGACGTTTGGAGCCATACTTGCGACGGGTTGGGCACCTACCTAGCCTTTTGGCGCACTGTGGAAGCGTCCATTTTGGCCCACCCTGATCAAACTCTTCACCAACATCAACGGCTGATTGAAAAGGCAAAATCAGCATCCGAAATTCGCGAGCCACGTCGAGCTGGCGAGATTCCACCGGACGGAACTTTGTTGTGATATAAGCGGCTGCAGTAGGAGGCATCAAATCCTGCCCAGTGGCACATTACCCCTCCCCCGCATCAGCTTGGTTGGGTTCAAGCGAGGATCCAGTCATTGCCTCTGAGCGATACCTCAAAGCGCATTCTACAAGGAACAAGAGACATCTACGAGCACATCTACAATGGATGAGGAAACCGACTTCGGGTTTGGTGACCTCATGGAGGTCCCGGAGGGGTACTATCCTCCTACCCCGCCGAACAAGGTAGAAATGTTCAGCATGCGCTCTGGCAAGCCCATCACGCTGCATCTTGTCGGGTCCAGCCCTACCGAGGCCCACCATGTTTGGAATGGCTCCAAGTTGATCTCGGACTACTTTGAGGAAGATCCTTCCCGCGTACGAGGCCGTACGGTCCTGGAGCTTGGTGCAGCTTCGGGGCTGCCTTGTCTCGTCGCCGCGATGCTTGGTGCCCGCAAAGTCGTCATGTCGGACTTCCCCGACCCGGCCATCATCAATGTTATGAAACAAAACATTGAAGCTTGCGACGAGACGGTAGAGCCGCGAGGTCTGATTACCAAGACGGTGGACCCGATCGGGTTCATCTGGGGCGATAACTCGAAACCGCTCCTTGACTGTCTCAACAGCGGGCCCAATGCGCCCAGCGATACCACTGGAAACGAGCGCTTTGATGTGCTCATTTTGGCAGATCTTCTCTTTCGACACAACGAGCACGGTTCGTTGCTGAAGACAATCAACGAGACGTTGAAGAAGACTCGGGACAGTGTGGCCTATGTCTTCTTCACGTCATACCGGCCGTGGAAGAAGGAGCTCGATGAGCGCTTCTTCGACCTCGCACGCGAGCAGGGTTTCGAAGTGGAGCAGATTGCAGAACGCCACCTCGACAAGCCCCTCTTCGACAACGACCCGGGTGATCTTGACATCCAAAAGCTGGTGAGAGGCTTTTCTGTGAAGTGGCCGGTCGAGGCTTGCGAGTAAAAAATGGAAATCACGAACACATGGGTAAGGCGAGCGGAATGTTGGGTTTTACGGACAGGATAAATAGAGGACCAAGAAAAAAAAAAGGTGGCCGAGATGAGGTTTCATGATGAGAATGACAAAGAACATTTGGCTGGGCGCATTTCTTCCGGGCTGCTGCTGTATTCGTGGACATGCATCGTGATACTGGACTGATTATGTTACCCTCGCCTGATTTCCAACTGCAGCCACACCAGTGGGTAGCACGCCTGCCGCTTTCCCCACATCACCGGTGCATTATTAGCCGCTCTATCCCCTCTTCTTATGAGGTTGGCCCATCTCTGCACCGTAGTCACAAACAAAGAACACGAAAGGGCCGCAGCGTTCGTACATCTATCTCGGAAAACCCGCACATTTCAAGCCCCATTTTCCCCGGTTCCACCTCGAGACGGGAGAGTTTTTACATAGCCCCCCTCGGCCCAAGGAAGAGTCTAAGTTGCACGTCAGCCTTGGCCTCGGGAACAACACGAGGCTCTAACCCCCTCCACACGCCATGTCAGCCGAGACTGGACCCTCGCCATACCTGAGCCAGCTGGACCGGGATGGCTTCGTCGTCATCAAAGCAATTGTCAGCGGAGACAGGCTGGAGGAGCTACGGGCGGCGAGCAGCAGGGCCACGGAGCTCGCGCGTGGGGGCGGGTGGCCGTACGTCCGGACGGTCGGCAAGCAGTTCCCGCCGTGGGACGCGAGCCAGGCCAAGGAGCACGGCATCTGGGGCGTGCAGCACCTGATGAACCCGGAGCTGCCGGGCCACGAGGGGTTCACGGAGATTTACTTTTCAGACGAGATCCTGGGCATCGTCAAGCAGCTGCTGCAGTGCGGCGACGAGCACCTCATCATGGAGCTCTTCAACATGCTGGTGCGGCCGGACAGGGACTTTGAGCTGAGGTGGCATCGCGACGATATCCCGGCCGAGGCTAACCCTCAAGAGGAGATGGAGCGCCTGGGGAGGCCGGCGTACCACGCCCAATACAACTTCGCCCTCTACGACGACGACTCCCTGGTCGTGGTGCCGGGCTCCCACAGGCGGCCCAGGACGGATACCGAGCGAACCGCGGACCCGTTTGAGAAGACGCTCCCGGACCAGCTCGTCGTCCACCTGGAGCCGGGAGACATTGTCTTTTACAACAACAACATCCTGCACCGCGGCGTGTACAGCTCCGCCAAGGAGCGGATGACGCTGCATGGATCCGTGGGACACGTACAGGGGAGCCGGCTGCGGGCGAGAAACGTGCTGCAGCACGGCGTGGGCGGCTGGGTCGACAAGTGCGCCTTTGGGGGTCTCAAGGATGGCGAGAGACAGAGGGCCGAGTCCATGAGACAGCACCTGGTCCAGCTGGGGAGCGAGAGCGGTGAGGTCGGCTACGCTCACCAGGGCTGAAAGGACCAGAAGCCCCAGGGCTCGGAAAGACAGGGAAGCATGGGGGCGGGAGCATGACGAGAGAATCCCGAGGTGGAGGAGGAGGATCAAGGACGAGGAGAGGAGGAGGGGGGGAGGGAAGTGGGCGGAGCCTTGCACACTTGGCAGCAATGTTGGGGGACATATTCGTTCCGCGTACGGGACACTAATACGGTCTCTAGACATGGGGGGGAACACATTTGCATCCCAGCTAGCCAC
>NAGG01001362.1:0-25854 GCA_003031705.1 Calonectria naviculata
CTCCCCCTCCCGCTGCACCCCGGTCCGATCTCCGATCCTTTTCCCTATATCCTTCTGTCATCCAATGCCTCGGATCCTCTGCTTAAACATGAGCAGGCCACGGATTCTATTTCTCTCCTGCATCGGCATTGCAGTAGCTCTCACTGCTATGCTATACGGCAACCTCATCCGCCCATCACTCACCTCCGTCACCACAAAGACAATGTCCACCTCATCTCGACCCGTCATCGTCGTCGGCTCCGGCCTCGCCGGCCTGTCGGCCTCGTACGAGGCCCTCGCCCGCGGCGCTCCCTCTGTACACCTGCTGGACCGCGCCCCCAAGCCCGGCGGCAACAGCATCAAGGCCTCGTCCGGCATCAACGGCGCCGGCACCCGCTTCCAGGTTGCCCAGGGCGTCAGCCAAGATACCCTCTTCTACGGCGATACTGTGCGCTCCGCAGGCGCCCGCTTCCGCAGCACCGTCCCGCCAGTCAACCGTGAGACGCTCGTCACCAAACTCACCAACGAGTCCGCCGCCGCCGTCACATGGCTTGTCGACGAGATCGGCGTTGAGCTGAGCGTTGTTGCTCCCCTCGGAGGACACAGCATCCCTCGCACCCACCGAGGCGCCGGCAAGACGCCCCCCGGTGCAGCTATCGTTATGGGCCTTCTCGGCAAGCTCAAGGAAAATGAAAAGTTCACTCTAACCAACCTAGCCGAAGTCAAGAAGCTTGTGAGCGAGGGCGACGCCGTCAAGGGCGTTGAATACGTCCACGACTCCCAAACACACACCCTCGAAGGAACCGTCATGTTTGCAAGCGGCGGTTTCGCCGGCGACGCCACCGGCCTGCTTGCGAAATACAGGCCAGACCTCAAGGGCATGCCTTCAACTAACGAAGAACGACCCGGATCCCACAACATCCTAACATCCGTGGGCGCCGAGCTTCTCGACATGGACAGCGTCCAGATTCACCCTACAGGTTTCGTCGACCCCGCCAGCCCCAACACCATGCTCAAGTTCCTCGCCGCCGAAATGCTGCGAGGCGAAGGCGGCATCCTGCTGTCTCCCGCCGGCGAGCGCTTTGTCAACGAGATGGAGACGCGCGAGCACGTCAGCGAAGCCGTCATGAAACTACCCCCCGCCACCGACGGCGACGGCGTCATCAAGCAGTGGGATGTCACCCTCCTGCTCGACCCTGGCGCCTCTGAGGCGTCCGCCAACCACCTTGGCTTCTACGAGTGGAAGGGCTTGATGAAGAAGGTCAAGGTCAAGGACCTCGAGCCGGCAGCCATCGCCGCAGTGGACAAGTACGCCAAGGCCGTCGCCGAAAACGCAGACGATGAGTTTGGCCGCAAGACACGCGGTCGATGGACTCTGAAGCCCGGTGAGGAGAACCGTGACCAAGACGTTTACATTGGTCGCGTGACACCCATTGTTCACTTCACCATGGGCGGAGTGGCCATTGACGAGAAGGGCCATGTATTACGCCAAAAAGACGGAAAGCTTGTGCCCATCCCTGGCCTCCTAGCCGCTGGTGAGATTACTGGAGGGATTCACGGCGATAACCGACTAGGAGGATCCTCATTGCTAGAATGTGTGGTTTTTGGACGAGCTGCGGGTGCCGAGGCTGTATCTGAGTCCTCATAAGAGTGAGCGTCTGGGCTCTTGCATAAATATATACTCACATTGTGTGAGGTGCGAATCTACCCATGTATTTTTGACTAGGATATTATGAATAATTGCACTTTTTTACCAACTTTGATTAAAAGATTTTCCCTTCTCTCTCCCAACTTTCTAGTCTTTGCTAGGCCTAGATGTTACTTGGCAGGGCGGTTCTTTGGGATCCGACAACCCGAGGGCCTTCGTCAGTAAAATCATCACCAAATATGCAGATTTGATACGTCAAATTCGGGTCATGAGCCTTGTGATGCGCTTAAACGAATGAGTTGGAATATATCTGACCACTGGCCCGCCCTCCTTGGTTTACATTATGAATACAATTTCAGAACGCCCGATACACAAAAGACCTTCTTCGAGACATTAATCTCTGTGCTATTTCTGCAACAACCAACGCTTCGGTAAAGCATTTCCAGGACGCTCTGGGCCACCCAAGATGAGTCGCTTTAATCCACTTCGTTGTTGTCGGGCTGAAGCCGTGTAGTAAGGGATAACTGAGAAAATACGATCTCTTTTAACCAGCGCTCAAATCGTTTTAGAACTGAACAGTAGCCGATTGTGACATATGCAGGCACCACGGCTGTAGGTTGGGGGGATAATGTTATATAATCCCGGCCTCGCGCTACCCCCAATGTTGTTCATTAGTGCCAGCAACAACGGATTGTAAAAGGTAAATTGATCCAGTTCCTATGACTGTTCTAAACAGTCGCTTTGCTTCTTTTATTCGATCCCAAGGGTATAACATCAATGGGGCTTCGACTAATGGGCCGTTAAAGAGTAAACTAATCAAATCGTCCACTTGATTATAAACTTACCTATCAAGTGCTCCAGTTAGGAAAGGAAACGGAAAAGACTCTCCGGATTAAGATTTATGTGCAAATAAATCCGTAATTAGAATTGGATTAGCGGTCCCAGGGTTTTTTCATTTGAGACAATACTACAAATGTGACCGTCGCAATGCCGAAGGCCAAGCAGAAAGAATAGACGGCTTTTCTGTAATAATCGTCCTCTAATCGACTCCAGTCAATGCGCGGGCGCCAGTCAATTCGTGGAAGCTGGTTCATCCGCGGACGCCAGTTTATTTGCGGGTGCCAGTTCATCTGAGGGAGCCAGTTTGGGCGCCAGTTTATCTGTGGGCGCCAGTCCATCTGTGGACGCCAGTTGACAGCATAGTCCCGGCCAAGTATGTACTCAAGTGGCATGACGATGGTTTTTAATCACGAGAAGAAAATGACTGTGTGTCCCAAAAAATCACAAAAAAGCAGAGTTGTTTTCGTTGCGAGGAGTGAAGATGTGCGATGAAGGAGACGAGGAGCAGAGAGAAGAAAGCATCAGCTCCCCAGTATCGTTAAAGTTGACCACCCAACGTCCTTCCCACTTGATATAAAATGACGCAAATAATTTAGAAGATGGCGACCGAGGCAAGAACAACTTTGGTATCAGTAAAAAGTGGTGTGGATTTCTACAAGCAGAAGGTCCAGCTTGTCTAAATTCCAAGAAACTCAACTAAGCGCCACTCGACGCCGCAGGTAACCTATCGCTCAATACAGAATATACTAGCACTGATGATATTCAACGCGATTCCTAAATAGTTTCTTATCTGATATAGACATAGGAATACGCCACTAGAAACGGAAATAGGCACAAATCCCATCATTGCACCATGGGCAACCTATGACGAGGGGTCGCTGGGTCGCTGGGTCGCTGGGTCGCTGGGTCACTGTCCTCGACGCGTTGGCGTGGTGGGGTGGATTGGAGGGGCATCTGCGCATTGACCACACCTTAATTCTCACTTGCCTGGCAGCTCGAAAAAAAAAATTCTAGACGGGCCAACTTTTTTTCGGTTCTGCACCAGCCTCGCTCGACCTCAACGCTTGGCTCCTCGGCAACGAGCTTTGGTAGCCCTCATTTCTCGAGCGCGATACTTGATCGCGGTGCACGAATCCAGCAGATCGAACCGGACGAAGGCACATTTACGCGCCCCGAGGGCTTCCACAGCCATGGACGTTCACCGCTGCCGATTCATTCCCTACAAGCCATCGGCAATCAACGCCGTCGCATTCTCGCACCCCAAGACCAGGTCTGCGCTACAGGCCTCGCTTGCGCGATTGGCAATCGGAAAGGCCAATGGAGATATCGAAATCTGGAACCCCTCGAGCGGGTCCTGGAACCAGGAGCTCGTGATTCCTGGCGCCAAAGACCGAAGCGTTGATGGACTCGTCTGGGTCAACGAGCCCGACCAGGACCTCGGCGATGGGCGAATTGTTGCCGGAAAGTCGCGTCTCTTCAGCATCGGATACACCTCCACAGTGACTGAGTGGGATCTCGAGAAGGGAGTTCCCAAGAGGCATGCCAGTGGCCAGCACGGTGACATTTGGTGCATGGCCGCTCAGCCATCTGCTTCGGACAAGACGACGATTGGAATGGAGGCCCAAGATTCTACTAGGCTCATTGCCGGTACCATTGACGGCGAATTGGTCATGTATTCCATTGAAGATGACGACCTGCGCTTTCAACGAGTACTGGTCCGCTCCCCAACCAAGAAGGCCCAGATGGTTAGCATTACCTTCCAGTCCCGCAAGATCGCAATCGTCGGCTGTTCCGATAGTACGATCCGAGCATACGATATTACCAAGGGCCACATGTTGCGAAGGATGACACTCGGATCCGACCTCATCGGGGGTTCCAAGGACATCATTGTCTGGTCTGTCAAGTGTCTGCCGGGAGGGAACATCGTCTCTGGTGATTCGACCGGCCAGGTTTGCATCTGGGACGGCAAAACATATACACAAATGCAGCGAATGCAGAGCCACAAGCAAGATGTGCTCAGTCTCGCCACCAGTGCCGACGGAAGCTCGATCCTCAGTGGAGGTATGGACCGACGAACCATCTTGTACAAGCAAAACACTGGCGCGGGCAGCCGATGGAGCAAAGTCTGGGGCAGGCGATATCACGAGCACGATGTCAAGTCAATGGCTTCTTTTGAAAGTGGACGGATGAGTGTGGTCGTCTCTGGAGGTAAGAAAAGACATGTTCACAGATTTGTACATTTGCTAACCCTATCTCAGGCCCTGACGCCAATCCCGTTGTAATTCCCCTCAAGGAAATGGGACGCGAAAATCACAGAATCGTGTCTAGCCTGCCGCAGCAACCTCCCTTGTTGAGCGCAGCCAGGGCTCGATTCGTTGTAAGTTGGTGGGAGAGAGAAGTCCACATCTGGATTCTGCGAAAGTCGGCGACAGACATGTTCAACGCAGGTGGCGACGACGTGGATATTAATCAGAACCGTAAGCTACTCAAGACTATCGTTGTCCGCGGAGATTCCAATATCACATCGGCAACTATCAATCAGGATGGCACATTGCTTGTAGTTTCTACTTCTACCAGCGTCAAGGCTTTCAAACTACAGCATCAAGATCCTGTCAAGTCTTCGGACGTCAAGATTTCCACCCTCCAGGTCCCGCAGCGACTGGCAAACACCGGTGCCACCAAGGTACAGCTTTCGCCCGACAGCCAGTGGCTATGTGCCGTCCAGGAAGGGTCCAGGGTTGTAGTGGCCAAGGCCGACACACCAGACCAGCCCGATGCTGCCGTCACCTTTCAACCTCAATTGCGACGACTTGCCCGGTTGCGTCGAAATATTCCCCGCTACATCCTCAACGGAGGACTAGGCACCTACGATAGGACCATTACGCATATCGCATTCTCAGCTGACTCGAAAATTCTCGCAACGTCCGACTTGGCGGGATACCTCGATACTTGGGTCTTACGCGGCAGCAACGAGCACCCGCAGGATGGATCCAAGGCGGAGGGTGACGCGTCTTCGTCCTCTGAGGGAGATTCTTCGGATGAGGAAGAAGATGCAGCCACTCAATCCGGTGACCAGTGGGTTCGGAACCCCAACGCCAAGCTCATGCCCAAGCTCCCCTCTGCTGCGACCGTGCTATCGTTCTCAGACGATGTACCCCAATCCCAAGCCTCATCCAACCCGGGCGAAGGCGAGCAAGATGATGGAAGCGATTACACCCTGCTAGCAATCACCTCCACATGGAACCTTCTTACATTCCATCCCCTGCAAGGCTCACTGACCCCATGGTCTCGTCGTCATCCTCGAAAAGCTCTCCCTGGACCCGTACAAGATCTCCTCGATCTGGCCAAGGGTGTGCTCTGGCAGGGTTCTCGGGCCTGGATTTACGGCATTTCGTTCCTCTTGATGATTGACATGGCTCAGGACCTCCCCAAGCCAACTCCGGAGGCAGAATCAAGCGAAGGCGCCAGTAAACAGGGTACCAAGCGCAAGAGGGCCGGTCCTAGTAGCGGAGCGGGTGGCAGGATGGAGCAGGGAAGCCTTGCTCCCTCTCGAGTCCACAAACACACCGCTGGCGAGTGGGAAGACGTTGATATGGAAGACGCTCCCCGGCCTGAGGACACAAACAGCGATGACGACATGGACGAAGCCGACGGCGAACTCGCCCAGCTGCGTAACCGCAACGAGGCCAATTCCAACCTCGAAGTTGCTGAGACCGGCGGTGAACGCAAGAGCTGGTGGATGACTTACAAATACCGCCCCATCTTTGGAGTCGTTCCCCTCAGCACGCCAGACCAGCCTCTCGAGGTTGCCCTGGTGGAGAGGCCGACATGGGATGTGGAGATGCCGGAGAGCTACTTTAGTCTGGAGCAGTGGGAGAGGTAATTGTGGCCATGATAGATAGATGTCGCAGAAAATATGTCGCATGTAGACGAATCTGGGTGCAGGGTTAAGGACGATGAAAACAGTGCATGGTTAGTCGCATTAGTTAGAAGGGTCTGGACCAGATGGCACGACCTGGTTTGTAAATTTCTTGAATGGTTTTCTTGCTCGAATGCACAAATGACTACAGGCGCCCGTGCCGTGTGTTGGATGTTCTTTTTCTTTTTCCTGATCTGGATAACTGGGTCTTTCATGGAAGAATTTCCATGTATCCACGTGTGATGTGATATCTGATCTTGAAGTTTATCGCGTATTCGATGCACAATGCACAATGCACAATGCGCAATGAGCAATGAGCAATGTAACATAGCCTGCCACGACACAATACAGACAAACACACTAGAAAAAACCCAAAACAAATCATTTCACTTTTCCTGCAGGTCAACTTTGGCCGTTGACGATGCCGAGTTAACGTTACACAATCGCTGACGGCGTTGTCTAGGGTAGGGGTTGGACCAACTACACCAGCCCTCGCTGGCTTAGACGTCTACACGTTCCCTCCCCCAAGCCTCACAACTCACCGCCAGGGCTCCGCCTTCTGGAGACATGAGGGGGAGAGGACAGGGTATACAAGGCGTGGCTTTACGTCACAGGGCACCGAGATCTTAGCTGCCTGGAGCTCTGCCCAGCACCACAGTTGCCGTCATCCCTTCCCCCCCGGCCGCCGCCGGCCAGAGCGAGACGGCACATTGGTGGAGGGACGGACTGTACGTCAGGCAGTGTCTCCACAAGGAAACGCGCGTCCCCTCCGAGGAAGCGAGGGCACCGAGAACGAGTCTCGCGAAAAAATGGGATGAAGTTCAAGGGGGGTGGGGTCTAGGGCTGGCAGAGCGAGATTGAGCTCGGACATGGCGGTTGGGGAACAACCCGACGCAACGGCCGCATACGAAAACCATTGAGGATGATGGCTGTGGTTTAACGATTGTTCCAGACCGACTGGGCATAGCCAAGAAACTCTGTGATGAGTGTCTCTGTGAACAATGGAAGGTTTTGAGTTGGGATAAAAGGAGGCATGGATATCCCAACTGGGAGGATTATTATTAGACTTGTGCCATACTACTAAACTTCTGGAACAAACCTTTGCTTTTTGGAGTTACCAGTTGAGTGATGTCGTGACAAAGATTTCAGCTGAAATTCCAACATAACAGGATGTCCCATGCGCTCGACCAGAAACCGACTTGTTGCCAGTCTCGTCATGAACATAAGACACAAGACATGAGACGTTGGCATGCACGGGCGTTGGCCATTATCACGTCAGTGACGTACCCCGCGGACGGGAACACGGCTGATGGTACTACGAGGGCCACTCACAGGCTTGCGCTTGTCCAAATTTCTAATCATTGATTGCAAAAACCACACTCTCGCCATGTGTGAATGAATATTGAAAATAAAGTACGAGCAGCAGCAGTTCACGGCACGCTAACAGGGAAAGACGGAGACTAGGCGTAGCGAATGGATAGGTCGCGATATTGCCAAGGTCAGCATTAGAGCCTCAGTGGATAATTTCCGTCGGGACTGTGGGGGGGAAAAATTTGGCAGCGAGGCTCGTGGCGCCGGAGTGTAAAGTAAGGGTACGCAAGCTGCCGTCAGTGAAGTTGCTGGATGACGCGGCCTTGGGGTGTCACACAGGCCACCCCTGGTCGTATCTGGAAGAAATCGAGGGACCCATGGCTAGAAGGCGTCGGGGCGGCCCAGGGATTGGGCTCTGTGAGATGCACCACGCGTGTGATTGGTGGCGAGGGCCCACGGTGGGTGGAACGTGTCAACGTTTCGCAGAGTGGTTGAGTCTGGAGGAGGGCGGCTACGCGACCCAGGCCCAGACCGGAGCTTTTTTTGGATCATGGTCAGGGCGACAGGGCAACAGGGCAGCTTGGCGATCAGAGCGACATAGTATCGACGAGTCTTGGGGCGGACGGCGAGGGAGACCCCGCCGGTTGCGGGCGGGAAGAGGTGCAGCGCAGCGCAGCGCATCCATTCTCCTCGCCAACCGGTAGGCGGAATTGACTGCCTTCTGGAACCAGAGCCCAGGCGCATTGCACTGTCGGGAGGACGACCCGGGGTGCGCTTGGACGCGGATGAAGCCCTTCATCTGTCTGGGTGATCGGCTGCGTAATCGCTTCGCACCGGACCCATTCTGTTTCCAGGGGCGAAGGCCGACGCACAATGCACACACAAACACAAACTTAAGCTTCTTCGCCTAACAGGGTGTCGGCTTCCGGAGGGCGTTTCGGGACGCCAGTTCGTGAGCAGGCGTTTTCCGCAGCTTTATTCTATCTACAAGAAGCGGATGAGTTTGAGATGGCATATTTAAGACGCCATGAACCCGCCGTTGGGAATTGAGAGAGGGGTTGCCGTGGATGAGGCGCGCGTTGGAAGCTGCTGCAGGGTTGACGGCGTGGGAGGTAGGCTGAGCCAGGACTTGCGAAACGTCACGGCTTGGGGCTCGGAGAGAAACCCATTGAGCCTTGCTTCATTGGCCTTGAACTGAGAAAAGTTTCCCTGACTGGCTCATTGAACTGTATATCGAAGCTGCAGCAGATTGCAGCGGCTTGCAGCGAGCGCACGCATCTGTCACGATGTGTATCCGTAGGCAATCGTCAACGCCCTGGTGGAGAGGATTGTGACTGGCCACGTGAGATGATGAAATAGCTAGAGGGAGGCCGCGTCTGCGATTGTCACAAGAGTCGCAGCAGTGGAGTCCGCCCTGCCTTGTGGAGAGCCCCGGGGCCTCGGGGTTTTGCGAATTCTGCGACGGCGGGTGTGAACTGGAAATATAATTGGGTACGTTGCAATGGCACGGCCACAAAACAAGACTGTGGATCACTTTAGCGCTTGAGAAGCCCCGGTTTTCTTGTGGCTGGAGAGCTGAGAATGACGGGATGGATTGCCTTGGGAGATTTGAGGAGGATTGATTGATTGATTGATTGATTGATTGATTGACTAAGGGCCCCAGGTTTCTCTACTCTGCCGAGCGAGATTCTATTCCATGTAGACCGACTGCACAAGGCTGCAGGTTGCCCGACTGGGAGGGTCATGAACGGCCTCTGTGGGCTCGAATGCCTTCCCGGAGGGGTCGACGTGCAGTGGGAACATGGGGTCAGGGCGCAGCGGCAGCAACGCCCACAGTGATACAGGAGAAAGGACGGCCAGCCATCCATACCAGCGTGTAGGGAAGACGCCTGTTATCACTCAGGTACGGCAAGCAGCGACGTCGAGGTGCCGTGCAGAGTGTCACAGGGAAAGGCGATGGATTGCACAGCAGCAGCGGAACACAACGTAACCTGAAGGCGGAGGGACTGAGCGCGCATTCGCAGGAGGGGAGCACCAAGTGGAAGGCAAAGTGAGCGCACCAGAGTGGCTTTGCTGCAAGAACTGTGCCACACTGGGCTCCCCGGAACCAGTGCCTCGTCATCGCCCTCCACGACGACAGGCACACCCCCGGACAGGTACCGGTACCTCGATGACCACTGGGGCCGAGTGACTTGCAGACGACTAGACGACTGAGATGAGGACGAGGGACGAGGAGGCGACGCGAGTACGTACGTCCCGTCTCGCCCAGCAGCTCCCATTCTCCTTTGCTGATCGATTGCTCTAAACGTTGCGCGAGATGGATCGGAGCAGCGCCAGACCCGTTCGCTGACATTTTCTGCCAAGATCGTCATTTCGTTGTCTCGCCTTGAGCCTTGCCACATGCCCTAATGCCGCAAAGGGTCTCTGAGATCCATTTCTCGACCTTCGCCATATGCAGATTGCGATGCATGTACATGGTGTTTGGATACTAGGCTGCAAAGTACTGTACAGTCCAGACGGCTATGCCGTCCTCTCCTCCCGTTCTGAATTTGCCCGCCGCCAACGGCTTCCGTCACTGGATGACAAGGCCTGAGATGTGACGCCACTGGTGTACGTCGTCGTCTTTGCCTCTGGAGAATTTGTACGTAGTCGCTGGGCGATCGCAGGTCACTATCCGTGGCCGCCTGCCAAGCTTGCGGAGGGTGCCTGTTCGCGTATTAACCTGGGCGTGTCCACGTAGCAATCCACGTATTTGGAGGCGAACGACACAGCGGTGCGCTCGCCAGCAGCTGATGAATTGATTGTTCAAATTGCGTAGACCAACTATCTATGAGAGTTTGCCAAGAGATGGCAGATACCGCGTCCTCTTCAAATGCCATCGGCGAAGCCAAAAAAGCCCGCGTAGCTTCCCCAGCAGCATTCGTAAACGTCGGGGCCTGGGTAATTAAAGAGTCGATCAGAGGAGCAGTCGACACGTCGCAGCACACGTGCGCACCAAACTTACCACCCCACCGCGCCCGTCCACTGGAACTCGGTACAGCCTACGGCCAAAAGTGCCCTGGGTTGACCTGGCTGGCGGGGACAGCACCGCGCAAGAGAGGAAAAAAAGTCCCCCAAGACGAGTACACGCTTCGTCGTACCGGTACGTGCTCCTGCGCCTAGTGGCCCCCACCTATGACTCGGCCTGGCTCCCTCATTGGCCGTAGCGCTCGCTGCTGACGCGTAAACTGCCATCGTAGGCCTGACCCAAGGTGGGAACAAGCCGACAAGACGCACGCCCTCCCGAGACACCCCGTCCCTTTATTCCCCTGGCCCACCCCCGATTCTCAGCTGCGTCTGCTTCTTGTCTTTGTCCTGCCTCCGTCTATGTCTACTCGTCCGTAGGTCCCTTCTTTCGTCTTGTCATCCCGCCCATCCACCCGCCGTTCCTTTCTCTCTCACTCCCAACCAACACAACAACCATCGACGCCTCGACCGCGACGACGACATCGACGACCAAAGCGACCCTTCCGACCGAATTCTGCCATTGCTGGAATTCACGGCCAAGACGACGCTAGCGAACCGAACCATTGCATTCTGGCCCAGCCGCTAGGCGCCAGTCTCGCTCTTCTGGAAACCTACCTACCTGACTTGAGGTCTACGCAACACTCAAGCTGACGACGACACCCACGACGACAGTTACCATTTTTTCTGTCAAGGAGGAAGCCGTCGAGTCTATCACTCTTTAATCGCTCCGACTCTTCCATCAATCCTCATCCGGCTTCACTTTTGGGTTTCCCCTCCCACCACGCACTACCAACCCACCATCTAGTCTCAACCGCACATCGCGACATCCTTTTTTCTCACACTCGCCGACTACTTTTTTATCATTCACCATGGCGGGCCGAGGTATGCCTGCGCAGGATTCTGCGGAATATGGCGAGGAATGGGCACACGACCTCCGCATTAAGTTTGAGGGCCTTTTGCGGGACAAGCGCATGGCCGATCTGCGCACTGCATCTCGTCACGGATCGCCAGGTCTTCAGGAGAGAGCATCAAGCTCAAACCTTCGTGCTCCTGCATCTCCCAGCGCCCACCGACCCTCAACAGCACACGGGCAAACGTTACCCTCATACTCTGCCCTCCGCAACCTCCCCAAGATCCCCACTGCACCCGACTCAAACGACCGTGACTCTCAAAAATTCCGAAACCTCCTTCTCAGCCTTTCCCTGACACCCACCAAGTACGAAAACCCTGGTTTATTAGATGAGGCCCTGCAAATTATCCCATTGGATCGTATCTACAGCGAGGCCGAAGAGGAGACACAAATTTGGCGCGCTCAAGCTGAGAGCATGGGTGATGGACGGCAACCCGAATGGGGTTATCAAGACTGCGTCATTCGTGCGCTGCTAAGGTATGTCCACATGTCAATCCCCATCGTTTTCGCGGCACACATGTTAACAGTCCGCGTAGATGGTTTAAGCGATCGTTCTTCACCTGGGTCAACAACCCACCTTGCCCCGTTTGCTTGTCACCCACAATCTTCAACGGCATGACTTCTCCATCTCCTGAGGAGAGCGCCTGCGGTGCCCTCCGTGTCGAACTCTACCGATGCTCAGTCCAAACCTGCGGTGCTTTTGAGCGATTTCCTCGTTACGGTGATGTTTGGAAGCTGCTACACACTCGAAGGGGTCGAGTTGGCGAGTGGGCCAACTGCTTCAGTATGTTTTGCCGAGCCGTTGGTGGTCGCGTGAGATGGGTATGGAACGCCGAAGACCATGTGTGGACCGAGGTCTACTCTGACCACCAGAAGCGCTGGATCCACGTGGATGCCTGCGAAGAGTCCTGGGATAACCCGCGGCTCTACGCTGAAGGTTGGGGAAAGAAAATGTCTTACTGCATTGCGTTTTCCATTGACGGTGCCACCGACGTAACACGGAGGTATGTCCGCAAGAATGAAGCCGCCAGCGAACGCAGTCGGTGCCCCGAAGAAGTCCTCCTCTACATCATGCAGGAGATTAAGAACATGCGCCGCAACAACATGAACAAGGATGAAAGATTCCGCCTTGAAAAGGAGGACCACCGCGAAGACATGGAGTTGCGAGGATTCGTCGTGGCTTCTATCGCTCAAGCCGTGACTTCACTGGTCCCCGAAGCCTCTGGCTCAAATGGCAGCCGACCTCCCGTCTCATCCGGCAACGACACCAAGGTGCCTGCAGAGCAACCTGGACGACAAACCGGATCCGCCGAGTGGCTGGCCGCTCAGCAGCAAGCTGAAGCTCGACGCTACCAACCTCGTGACCCTGGTCACCGACGACCACTGCCTTAAATTGAGCGCACTTGTTCGTTTTCTCTTCATGGCATATATATACCCAAACATTCCCTATCATCTCTTCTATCCGACTCTCAAATTTGGTGTCTTAGACCTCACACTAAGACACCATCATCATCACCAGCGTGCTTAGTCACGAACACTCCGACGACATCGATGAAAGTACCACGGCTGTAGCCACCATGATCCCAATGATACTCTCGCTTCGACGACTCGCGACACTCACATCCTAATTTCCTTTTCTGTCTAATACATCGACATTCTCACAACCACCGCATAGACTTGGCGTTGGGCCACTTGACATCCGCTGCCTGTTAGAAGGCACGGCCTGTATCTACTACATACACACCAAATTTCCTTTTTTTCTCTTTTTCTTTGTGATTGGATATAGGGGGCGCATCTAGGATGGGGAAATGGTGTCATTGATATCAATATGCACCTTAGGGGAGCGGGGATGGTTGGAAGGCCTACGCTCCGGGGCGTTTGGATTGGATTTTCTTTTACTTTTTGGATTACCACGATGGAAATGAGACCTGTTTGGGGGTTCAAAAGAGGTGGGGACATTGTTGAAAGAAGTAGGAGTAGTAAAATGCCAAGATGCATGATTGTTCAACGTTTACTGTTACCTCGTTTTTGTTTCGTGATGTGATAAACTGCCTTAAAAGAAGAGCTACATGGGAACTGCACTTTCATATTTTGCATTCACTTTGACTGGACCGTGAAGTCCCCACCATGCGTCGACATGGCACCTTATTGAGTAGCAAGTTTGATTGTGTGTTGGTGTTACAGTGCTCGACACTGGCCGTCATCTGTAATTGTTCACGTGACCCCCGTCGTACTTCATGCTACTGGTCCAAGGCCAAAGTAAATGCAACAAAGAAGAGGCAGCTTCGCCCATCTCAGAATTCAACTGTGAACCCCCATTTATCAAGTCATCACGGCAAAGCTCCTGAAAAAATGAGCCCTCCCAAGACTCGGTCGGCAGAGAGCTCAAGTGCCACCACACGTGCGCAAATGCCACAAACTCCTTACAAAGGTAAAGGTAAGGGCAAAGACGAGTCAACGAGTGCGGGGCAGACGTCTAAGCAAGCCATCAATTTGAAAGACGAGGCTCCATCCAGTACCCCATCCACACCGGCCCGAAAGAGAAAGGCTGGCGATGGCTTGGTCACCCCGTCTGCTTCCGCCAAGAAGCTTAAGACTCCCGCTGGCCCATCATCGGAAAAGCGGCTGCGAAGATTCAGATCGCAACCCCCACAAACGTTCCACGATGTCTACGATAGAGCAATGAAACAGCGCTTCTATGTGCTTAAGCGTACAAGGTGTGGCACCGAGGAGTGCCCTGAGGAAGTCTTGGAGATGACCGGGTCAACCGGCAATGTATACACGGTCCATATCGCACAACAACCACGGTGCAACTGCCCACACGCTGCGAATGGGAACCAATGCAAACATGTTTTATATGTAAGTCGCCACGCTTCTGTTGTACTTCCAGGCATATGCTCACCGGAAATTCGTCAAGGCCCTCAAAAAGATCCTCAATGCACCATTCGAAATGGTCTACCAACTCGCACTTCTGAGTTCTGAGCTGCGTGACATTTTTGCCGTAGCACCACCCATCTCAGGGTCAAAGGAAGTCAAGTCAGACAGACGCAAGCCAATCGAAGGAGACTGCCCCATTTGCTACTGTGAGCTCGAGGTCGACGGCGCCGAGGCCGTGGTTTGGTGTCAGGCGGCATGTGGCCAGAACATTCACGAGCAGTGTTTTCAAACCTGGGCACGTACCAAGCAAGGCGATATCACTTGTCCCATGTGTCGCAGTGTGTGGCAGGGCAATGAAGAGGCCTTGAGCAAAGTTTGTATTGAGCAAGGTGACACGGAGGGGGGATATATGAATGTGGCAGCCCAGCTCGGTATCAGCCGTGAGAGAGGTAAGTCAAGTGTGAATTTCCTATCTTCAGTTCTAACTATATTTGCGGTAGACGAGTCGACATATTCACAATTCCGTGGTGTGCCACAATATGTGTGGGCTCAGCGCAGAGCCCGGCGGTAAAGGGAGGAAAGCTCGTGAGGAGTGGGATACTACTTCGTGTCGCCTTTGCGGCATTTGTGCTATAAACTACCCTCGAGTGGATGATGAGACGACAATAATCACACCAATGAACCAGGTAAAGATTGTCAGAGGCGAGAGGAATACGAATGGTCAACAGGTGTGTAACTGATGGCTCACACATGTGGCTACATCTGGGAGACCGTAACGACTTGCTGACATCTACCAGGCTAGTAATCAGGAGGCACCCGTAGGGTTTTGCCCGTCATAATACGCCGGCAAAATATTATGTCCAAAAAAAAAGAGAAAAGAGAAAAAAAAATTAACCCGAAGGGGCCTATTACAAATGTCAGGTCAAGGGTGGCTAGACCATATGAGTTTTTGGCCATACAGAATAATCCCTTGAGTAACGCTGGTCCTTCCACCCTGAAGGTACTTCACTTTGGGAATCAAGAAGGGCACCGGTATACGGTGCAAAAGAGGCGAGGTGCCGTAGTATTTGGAATGACTGGGACCTTGGTAAACACTTAGTTAGGCTTTGAAACACGAAATCAACACCACTGATGCTAATCACACTCTTCATCTCAAATGTTGATTTCTGGAATTGACATGTAATCCAACGCCGCCACCCCAAGCACAAGAGGCAGTGGACTATAACAAAATTTATGAGCCCACCAGGTTATGGTGCAAACTCCGCTGGCGGAGTTTGCGAACAGCTATGAGTACCTAGGCAGATCCGTCGCCGGTGCGGCGTTCGGTGTTCGGTGGGGCTCGGTGGATCGCTCGACCGAACCCAAGCTAGATCGTTATCCGGGCTTCCTCTGGCAAAGCTGTTGGAAGGGAAAGGATTGAGACCCGAGGCTTAAGTTATTATTAATGTTCATACTTTCATGTGCAAAACGGGTGATGTAGAAAGTATAAATATTGAGGTGAGCATTCTCAGGCAAGAGCCGGTATGGAGTCTCGTTGGTCCGAGGCGCTCTGCATTCCACAAGCGAAAGGATGGAACGCATGGTTACAATGGCACGATGGCTGAAACAATTGGGTTTTTGGGAGCCCGATTTGGGCCTTTTACGCTAGCATTTCTTAACCACTATATCACAAAGCTAAGTTCACCCATCAATTAATTACACACGCGAGCAGCCGAAAGAATTAGCCGCATACAACACAGATTTCTATGGTGAGCTGGGACAAGAAACAAATACATGCAAACCAACCGTGAATAGTAAAAGAATGAAGCTTTATTATCGAGTATGTATTTTATCAAGTTGTTTGTTTTCGTCGAGTCATTCGGGGCTTTCTGTGGACTTGTGTGCTGTGCCATATGGCCGCCACCATAAGGAAGCACCTAGGGGTGGTGGTTTACTAGGCGAGGATGAGATAGCTGACAGTTGCTGACAGCTTGATTAAGACCTACAATTAAAAGCCATCTTCTCTCCAAATGAAACGTCCATATTATAGAACCATTTCTTCCACTTCATCTCCAACTCCACTTCCATGAGCGGTTCGGCGGCTTCGGTGGGGCCTTCGGAGGCTTGGCCGAACCCGCCGAAAGTTGAGAGGTCCGCCGCTAGTAGTCTCTTGGTTTTGAAGATAAAAGAGGCGTTGCTCCTGTGAATCTAGACGGAGAAATCATGAGCAAACGATATCGCATCTTATTCAATCTGAATCCACTCTAGGGAGAAAAAAATGGCAGATATTCCGTCTACAATGCGGTCTCTGGTGGCACCAAAGAAGTGCTCACCGGCAGGCTTGAAAGTCGCGGAGATGCCAACACCAAAGATTACGAAACCTGAACAAGTCCTCCTACGGATGCGTGCTGCCGCCATCAACACGGGAGACATGCAGTTCGCCAACGGAATGGGCGACATGCTGCTCAAGGTAGAGTGCGTAGCACTATCCAAGACCCCTGGCTACTGGAAACACAATAAATATTAACAAAGCTTTCCGCTATAGATATCCAATTATGATTGGCATCGAAGGCTCCGGAGTTGTGGTAGAAGTGGGATCTGCTGTCAAGAATATCAAGATCGGTGACGAAGTCTACGGTTTCTACTTGGACAAGCCGATCCCCCAAAACCCACAGGCAGGGTTCGTGTCCGACTACGCCATTTCAGAGGAACGATTCCTGTTGCACAAGCCTGCACATGTTTCTTTTGAGGAGGCCGCGTCGTTCCCAGGCCTCGTCGTCACAGCTATCCAGACGATCCGTCGAGGGCTGCAGCTGCGCGGGAAGGAGAGCCTCGATGGCCAAACCGTGTTCATCCCAGGGGCCCTCAGCGCATCGGGCTCACTCGCAGTCCAGGTGGCGCGGAATGTCTTTGGCGCAGACAAGATCATCTCGACGGCGTCGACGGCCAAGATGGCGCTAGTGGAGCAGCATATACCCACCGGCATAGTTGACCAGGTGATTGACTACCAAAAGGAAGACGTGCCCAGGGCTGTCGGCAAGGGCTCGGTGGACTTTGCACTGAACACGCAGTGGTCTTCATTCGACGACAGTCTCGCGGTTCTCAAGCCCGAGACGGGCACGCTGGTGAGCATCGCAAGCATCCCGTCCAAGGAGACGGTGCGGGAGATATTCGGGGACCGGATGCCGGCATGGCTCGGGTGGCTGCTGGACATGTTGCAGCTGTACTACCGGTGGAAGCTGCGGGGCACCGCTGTCAAGTACGAGTTTGTGTCCGGCAGTCCCAATGTCCGCGAGCTCCTGGAGGCGGCCGGAGAGGCCATCGCCCTGAGAAAGGTCAAGGCCGTCATAACGGTGGTTGATCTTGACGACGTAGACGAGGTCAAGAGAGGGTGCGAGAGGGTAGCAACAGGCAAGGGAGGGTTGGGCAAGTTGGTGATTCGCATATCGAAAGAGTAAACCAAGTTTCGGTATAAACACGTTTCAGGCAAGCATACCCGGTAATAATAACACATTCGTCTTCATTTCTGTCGTGTGCTCTGTGGTAACCGTCCCGTGCCGCCATGGTGGTGTAAATTGAGTGGACGCAGCCGGCCAATGGAAGGCCAGCGGGGGTCAGATAGCGCGCATAGTCGCGAAAAATACACCACTTTACGCGCGGAGTTTCGCGGAGATCCCTGTAGATTTTGTGCATTGCCGCTACAACGCGTGATGGCGCGTGCGCTTCCCTCAGCCTCCAAATAGCAGGCTGATCTCGCTTGGATGATGCTTACTCCCTCACTGTCTCATCTCTCCCTCAACGCTCTCGGCAGTAAACACCTCACGGCTTAGCTCCATCACCCTGCTCGTTGCTGCCAGGCTTCCTCTCCCATTTTTCGTGTCCAATTGCTCTGTCCCTCCCTCCCAACTCAACACCGGCAAAATGGTCCTCAAGCGCAAGCGTTCTGTCACTGAGCTCTGCCCGTCTCCTTCGTCTGACTCGTCCTTCAACTCGCCTCCCCACAATGTCGCCGGTATCAACAACCCATTTGCACACTTGGACATGACGCCCATCCATCTCCACAGCAGGACTATGAAGCGGTTCCGTAACTCCCGACCCTCGGAGGAGGAAGTTCATCGTAAGCATTCTCAAGAGCACACTATCATGGCAACGGACTCTAACCACTGCTCACAGAACGAACCCTCAACATGCTCTTCTCCGCCCAGCAAAACCAGTCACACGTTGCCGCCATGACCCCCGAGCAGCAGGTGCCTCAGCAACAGACTCGATCCGAAGGTAGCCAACAGTCACTGCACCGCTTCTGGAACATCTCTTCGGCACCTTCAACCTCGTCAAGATTGACGCAATCCGTACAGCAGTCAGTCATGGCACCCTCGAGCTGTGACGACTGTGGCACCAGCTTGACCGATGGCCAATATGAGATGATGGATGTGGACAGCTTTGATATTGAGGCGCACGCCTGCGGTGCATGTGGCAAGCACGTCTGCTTCAGCTGCTCCGTGAGCAACCTTGGCGAGCAGCGACGATGCCTACAGTGTGCTGGCCCCAAGTCATCTGTTGGAAACATGGACTGGGCAGCCCCTAACTTTCGACTCTGCTAAAAATGGGGTCTGTTCGGCCTTGACAGGGGTTGTATCTTTATGCCGGGTTACTTGGCGTTATCATGGTGCATTGGGTTATTTAGCGTTTGATTTGTACATCTCCTGAGTGAGATCTGGGGATACCAATTGGGACATGTGCCAATATTGGAGGCATTATTGGGGCATTGGCTACTGTTCAGAGCCGGAAGTTGGCTATTGGAATCACCGAAATGGGGTAAAACCGCTTGCAGAGCGATACAGTATATAGTTTCCCAAATATAACAATGGGAATATTCATCTGATACATTGATTCATCTGCGGTGACACCAATGTGTGTAAATCTCTTGACCAACGGAGACAGGTAGTTTTGAAAAATACATTGTATTACAAGGGAATATCTCTACTTAAAACAGTCGCAAAATTACATGGCAACCACGTGTTTAACCACGGCGACGAGTGGTGGGACTCTTCTTGGGAGTAGATGTGGAAGTAGAGTTGCCCGCAGACTGGGCTTCAATGGGGGCTTCCTTGCGCTTGCCCTTAGCCTTCTCCGAGGGGGCGTTCCAGTAGAAGACCATCTGGAGGGCCAGGATGGCGTTCAGAACAAAGCCAGAGATGAAGCCGTATAGAATCAGCTTGTCGTCAACCTCTTGGAGAGTGGTGAAGATGCGAGAAAGGGAGCCAGCGAGGTAGTTGAAGACCTGAGCGCGATCTGTTAGTGTTGTATTTATAAAGGGGGTTTGAGAATTACTTACGGCAAAGGCACTGAGCTGGCCGGTGGTACCCTGAGAGAAGATGGTGAGGATCTGAGGAACCTTGCTTGCGACGCCCAAAACGCCGGCACCAGCCTGAAGGTAGCTAAGAGTCTGCATGTTGACAACGTTCTCGGCGAAAAGGGCAGCTACGCTTCCGGCAAGAGCAGCGACAAAGACAGCAGCGATGCTGGCGCGACCACTGTAGTTGAGAACAAGGATGGAGATGATGACGTTCTGGCCGACGATCAAGGCAGTCTCGCCGTATGTGCTGAACGGGAAGCCATTGCGGACGTTGTAGGCGAGGGAGATGATGTATGCGGTCGTCTCGAGCAGGTAGGAGAGGAAGGAGACGCCTTCGGCGGAGCGCGAGTTGACCAGCTTGAGGATCTGGGGAACCTTGACGATGGACGAGGCAGCAATGATACCGATACCAAGGCCCTTGGAAATTCCGAGCTTAATGCAGTCCACGTCTTCGAGGTTGACGTCGAGGAGAATCGACGAATAACACGTCTCGCCGACGATGGAGACGCCGAGGTCGCGAATCGGCGCAGGGAGGTTATGCGTAATGGGTTGAATGACGGAACGGAGGGCGTCCATGATGGGCGGTGATTGTACACGGTATTAAAAAGGGTACAGGGAGCCAAACAGGCGATGAAAAGATGCGATCAAGGAGTGAATGCGAAAAGGGGAAAGGAACAAGTACAACCCTCAGAAATGGCTTGATGATGATTTCTTGGTGTTGCTCACGCTTCTTTGCGAAATGAAAGAGGCCAACAAGGCGGGATGAAATAAATTTCCCAGTTTGGCTTAGCGCACGCGGATCCAAGAAACGTCTTCTGGTCTGATTTTAGTGCCACTGCCCTATGGAGAATGCTAAAACTAGCCTTTTTTCCTTGGCGTGGTCATCGCAGCAAATCAACTACCCTAGACCACCACCGCTGCCAAGAGGAGCATACCCAAAATGTATAAGCCCAATAGGCGTGGGGATGCCTGGTCGAGCCTTGTCCCAGATGACATCACTGCTGGAGATAGCAGTCATCTGAATCTCCATGTCTTGCACATGCCGGGTCCCAAGCAGCAGAGCATTAAAACCTGCCCAACCCGATTTTCCGTGTGTTTCAAGCATCGGCCGCGGATCGGGTCCATTCGGCACCCCGACTACTGAGCTGAGCGGTTTCTATTCGATTCTCTACGTGATCGGCCATCGGCCATTCGGATGCCGCCCTCCGTCCCTGGGATTTCGCATCGCTTGCTCATGCATGCAAGAGAGTTGTAATCCGCTGAGTAAAGGGCCCCCCCCTGTGGCTGAGTGAGATGTGAGATGGCGAGGTACAGTACGCAGCCTTTCCCTGATCCTACCCCGACGCCTCGCATCGCTGTCCTTCAGCTGGTTTAGTGCTTGCGTTGTGTGGGTGGCAGATGGGAATTAGCGCCGGTGCTAGCGATTAGCTCCCTCCCAGCGGGGCTGACAGCGATGTGGACAATACAGCCCTCTGTCAACGGTTTTCTCTGTCAAGAAGAGGGAGTTTTTTTTTTTCGGGACAAGAGAAACAAGGCTTTGAGAAACGGATGTGCAAACAAGGAAAATGATGGGTTATGTTTCTATCTTTGCTTTTTACTCCTTCTGATCGGCTCCAGAGCCTCCAGAATGGGGAAGAATTTGATAAGTCATTCTGTGTGCTTCGACCAGCAACCCAGGCATAACGTGCAGGTCGACATTAGCTATGTACCTGACCTTGGCTGGCTGACTGGTGGCCGGGTTGATCTGGATCACACCGACGGGTCACTCTGGGACCTACAGCGATGATGCACGTGTCATACCACAACCGGCCGGCAGTGGACGAGTGATGTGCGTGAGGCGCACACAGGCGAGGGAACGCAAGCCCATGATATCGTAATCGCACGGCGCAGCCGTCAGGTTCCATGGGTTTGGATTCGTTTCTCCATCTAGGCTAAGCATCTGATTAAATGATACATTCTCCAATCCCATCCCGGTCGCAGACGCAATTGCACCCGAAGTCGCACTGGAGCAGCACCCACCCGCCGTCAAGCCCAGACAGCAGGATTCTTGTTCTAGGTTTCCAGAGTGGCACATATAATCGTCGAGTTTCCTAACCGCCCCTCCGCTGCGCATTTGGGCACTCCCGCACAAGACAGCGGCGTCGACAACAACACAGCACTAGGAGCCCTGTGGCAAGTCAGCCGACAACCCGAGCAAAGGATAACCTGGTTCGCACCGTTGGGTCTAGATCTCCAGCAAAAGGAAGCAGAGCGGGAGGCCACCACAAACATCAAACAAAAGAGCAGGGCACTCCCGTCCCACCCGTGCTTTGTCCGTCCTTGGGCACGACATCATAGCCATGCTATCCATGCCATCATCGTCACAGCCCTGACCTTGACCGACTTGGCCCCGACCCACGATCGCGCGCACCCAACAACGCAACCGCAGCGCAGCGCAACGCAACGCAGCCTTCTTTCTGCCCAGCCCGCGTCGCCTTTTTTCGCCTTTCGTGCCTCAAAACATCGCCGCTTTCGCGCTTGCGCCAAGCTTACTGCCTGTTCCTGCCTTGCCCTTGGCCGACTAGTCAGGCCTGGGTTCCATCCGAGCAGCAGCTCTGCTCCCAACTCGACTCAGACCCCAATCATTGGCGACTTTAACCTTGTTCTATCCCGGTCGCCCTCTTCGTATTTTGGTGCCTGTCGCATGCGGCCTCTTTGCCGGTGTCTTCTTTAAAACTGCTCCGCGGCCTCCTCTGATTCTCTCTCACCTTCGCCTGCCGCTGACCGCCGATTTTCCCTCTCTTCCCCGCCGTCCATTTCGGATGTGAGGCTGCCAGCCATGGCGACCTCACCAAAGAAAGATGCCCCGCCGGGCACATCACCAAAGTCACAATCGCCGCGTTCTTCGCCACCGCCCATAGAATACACCTATATGTACGAGAAGAACAAGATGCCCACCACGTTACTTGATGCCCTACTCAGAGCTCTTGCCCGACATATTGTACGTCTGCCTAGGCACCCCTGCCCCACCCCGCGAGACTAACGCTCCACGACTCCAGATTTGCGAAATTGGCGACAGATCTGTGGGACAGTTGACGCCGAAGAAGCTGGCAGCATTTTACAAGGCTGTCGGCGGCGACTATGACGGTACGTTCTAAATCATATTTGCGGTTTCAGCGGCAGTCTAGTATCTGACTTAATAATTTTGTAGACCTCTTCCTCCAGACACCTTATGAATCCATATCCTACATGTGGCAAGTCACTGGCTGCCAGCACACCCTACAACCTTTACCCGACGACGACTTTGCTCCCCCAACCATCCCGGCTCTCACCCCCAGAGGCTTCTCCCGATGGGAGTCGCTGGAGATTCTACTGGGACCAGAGGAGCATGTGCCATTCCTACAGTTTGCTGTCAAGAACTGGAAATTAAAGCATCCAGAGACGGGCCAGGACTTTCCCCCAGACCTTCCAAAGTCTGTATTTCCCTCGGTGCCTGATGTGCAGGTCGATCGTTGGCATAAGAATTGCGCCAACCAATTGAACCAAGACGCATCCAAGCAGCGAGAGTCTACACGGGCGGCACCAGAAACTGCCGGTTCTGGACCTGAGCCTGATCATGCTGAACCAAAATTCGCCTACGCTCACGTACGAAAGCCGTTCCAGGGACGACCTCCGCCTGCAGACCCAAATTACTTTGAACGACCAGTATCCTACAATCATGTCCCCGGCAGACACGCTGGTGGACGACCGCGCGCTAGTGGACGAGGACCAAGTCGCTCGTCTCCTGAAAGATATGAGCGCGCAAGGGAGCGAGGCTACGATGACCACGCAAGGCGACGCAGCTTCTCTGACTACAACACACCACGCTCTAACCCCCCATCTTACTCTCGCGGTTCAACATTCCTTGATCCTAACATGCAACGACCTGATCCAACAAGGCCCGAACCCGCACGTCGACATAGCCAGCCCAGGCATGTCTCATCCGACTCATCCGATGATGAACCCATTCCACCTCGGACATCTCGGCGACCTGACAACAGCCCGCCAAACCGCTCCCGATTCGCAGATTCATCAGGCCCACATCCTTCTCCGCCGCCGTCTGCATATCGCCATCGCTCTGAGATCCCGACTGATGACGACCGGCGACGACCACCGCCCAATCCAACTCTACGAGAGAAGGTGGCGGAAAAGGTCTCAAACATCTTGCCCAATGGCTTTGGGTCGGATCGACCTCGCAATCCTGGTAGGCCATCCTCTTACAATGACCCGAGGCCACGTCGAAGCCGAGAGTTCCAGCCCTCTCGCCTCAGCCGAAGCTACTCAGATCTGGAATCAGATGGTTCGACCGATCCAGAGGAAAGCGAGGACGAATACACGCGCAGAAGAAGACCACGAGATGACCGCGACAGAGAGCGATTTAGAGATGGTCGAGGTCATCCCGGAGACTTTGATCGAGAAGATGAGGGACGAGACCGACGATATCTCCGCCGGCCGGAGGTGGGGCGCCGGACCAGCAGTCATGCCGACATGGACCGCCGGCGTGATCACCCGGCGTGGGACCCGCGCAATCGAGATCAGGGCAGGGAGGAGAAGAAAAGGTGGGAAAAGCGCATGGCCCACGATGAGCGGGGTGGAAGCCCGATGAGCGGGAGGCGGTACCCTGAGGCGCCCTATGCCTAAACGTGAGAAGACATGATAGAGTGCTCCAATGATCCAATGTGAGAATTATGGATGGTAAACACTCTGTACGCGAATATGGCCCGAAACGTCCTGGAGGCAGATTAAGGCACCGTCATATTTCGGTTATCCTGGCAAGGCGTCGATCTCTCAGCCCCAACCAAAACTGGTTCTCAACCAAAACGGATTTGGCCCCGATCAAAGTAATCACTGGCTAATGACTATGGTTATGTCATTCTATCAAAATTATTATGCAACGGATTGGGTAGGGGAGTAGGAGTACATTTGGTTGTCAAGTTTTGGGCATATATAAATGTATACACGAGATGGATTTGGATTGGCTAGCGATACCTGGTTTAGGATATGCATGGGAACTATCTAGTATTCAAAGGAAAAACGATGAATGATGAAGAAATGGAGGTTACCTGATCCTATTATTCAGGTTCTGAAAGCGCGTCACTGCCCTGTCCACCAGGCTCGATCTACTGTGTGGGGAAGACTGTGGAACGAAGAAGGTGGATCTGATAACTGGTTGAGGAGGGCTTCTGGATACTGTTGTACGGCACGAGCACTGACACTAACGCGAGAATTGAGCCGAGACTCGGAGCCTTGGATGCGCGTATTGGAGACAGTCAAACGGGTTTAGTCAGAGATGCCGAACAGTGAGAAAGGAGGCGGCATTCCACGGCAGAAGGCGACCCGGCCCGAGTCCGTGATGATGGCTGCTCTCCCGTCACCTTTTCGGGCTTCGGCTTCTTATTCCCTCCCCCGCTTTCCCAAGTAGAAAAAAAAACACAGAGCCCCTCCCTCAACTGGTGCTAACTGCAGCGAGTCCAGTCCACACGGACAGGTTCCGTGCGGGCCGCAGCCAACGAAAACGGGCGCAATTGGCATCAGCGTCGGTTGAAAAGCGGGCCTGGAGCTGCGACAGCTAAGCGCCAGCCCACTATTATTGCGTACCTCTGGAGCTTCGCCCCGGAACCTGTTGAGCTGGGGGAAGCTGTGTTGCGCTGGTTCAACCACCAACAAAGCCGAGCGAGGACGGGCGGCCGGGGGCTCCCTGGTGCGGCGGGCGTGCGCTGGCTGACCGTGGCGGACCAGGCTCGTCGTCAGATTCCCGATTTACGTACCATGTACGACCAATGCCTTCCCCCTTGGGGAGGGACCGCGGTTGAGGGGGGGGGGGGGGGCCATTCGACTAGGTTCAAAAGACAATGTTTCGTGAACCACCGGAGATGCGCGCGACCACTGCGTTTTGGGTTCGGGAGTGGCTCGAGGGACCATTCCCGGGTTCCTTCCTGTTGGACGTTCCCCCCGTGCTCCGTAGAACCTGTCTGGCTGATCTGCCGAATTGGGCGTGGGGGGCATCGGTG
>NAGG01001366.1:0-10020 GCA_003031705.1 Calonectria naviculata
ATAAAATCTAATATATAATATTATTAAGTATAAATTATATAATAATATATATAATTATATCTTTATTTATTATTAATTAAATTTTATAATATATTAATTATTTTATTACTTATATATTTATTTTTCTTATATTATAATAAATTATTATTAACTATATAAGTTAATTAGGGCAGCGGTGCATATACGCCATTGCGCATTTGCACTTTTGGACTTTTGGCTCTAATATGCCACCATACGGGGGACCCTACTCAGGCACGGCAACCCGCTGTGGATGTCTCGGCCCAGGGGGGGCGGCTGCGGGGGAGAGTGAGGTGAGTGCTAGTCTTTAGGGGACGGGCGCGATGGTACGTATTCGACCAGGACACTGGGCAGTGTGACCAGCATTCACCAAGGCCATCGAAACACACCAAGGTTGCGCCGGGGCCACATCTTACTAGGCACACATCTGCGCTGCATGCGCTGGTGTTGTTGATGTCGAGAGAGAGAGAGAGCAGAGTCGCACAGAAGGCGTCTCCGAGACTGGGAATGCGTGCGCCCATAGCATAGTCCAGCACGCGAGATATACAATGCGCATCATCACGTCGGTACCCAAGTGCCATCAGCCTCAAACATAAGCTGCGTGCCTACGTCGTCGACAGCAAATGCTTGCCCGTCGTGTGTGTCTGGGACCCGCTCTCGCCCTCCCCCCCGTTCGTCATCCCTCACCCGCAGCCAGTCGCTCAGCCACATCAGCCCAATTTCTTTCCCTCATCCACTCCACCACGCTCACTCCGGGCTAGTTCCCCATCCTTCGGGTGCATCTGTGTCTCTCCGGCGTGTCCCTCTCTTGCACAGCTGCTCCTGCTTGTCGCCAGCATTTTGTTGTTTCTTCCTGTTATCTCTGGCCGTGCTTCGTGCGACACAGGAACCCTCCCTCTCTATAAGCCGCATCCCTCAGACCAGACCTGAGCTGAGGACTGGCTCCCCTCATATACCACCCACCCTCGCCTCGCCCTCTTCACCCCACTGCAGAGCTCACCCGTCGTCACCGCCGCTGCCGACGCTGCCGTGTTGTCCTGCCCCGACGTTGCGCCATCTCGCCCGGAGCTCCTTGTCGTCGCTGCCATCGTCGCCGTCGCAAACTGCAATTCCGCCCGCCGACCATCCGCCCCTGTCCGATTACGTCGTTCTCGGGAATGCGAGTCACCACCCAGTCGAATCCCAAGACCCGAATCGACCGACGTCCGCTATTGCCAAATTAGGTCCGTATTGGATTAGAGGCCGCCTCCGAGACACAGCTCGCTCCCGGGCCCCCCTTCACTACCATGGCCACTGAATTCCACTCCACGGCCTCCGAGGCCTTCTCTCCTCAACACCAACGCGACCCGTCTGCCACCATGTCGCTGGGCACCCCCACAAGCCCTCAGGCGCCGTCCGACAACGGCGGTGCCGCCGTCGACGACAAGCAGAGCACCGATGGGAACGACCTGCCGCCCATCCCGAAGGAGGCCCCAGAAACCCCCAAGCAGGTCTCCGAGGTTCTGGCTTCCGAGGTATGCTGACAGCTCCGACACATGCAATTGTTCTCCAGAGTCAATGCTTACGCAATATCTAGATTGGTATCTCTACCCTGCTGAACCGTCTCAAGCAGAGCATAGCTTCAGCCAAGGTAACCCAACACTCCAATTCGCACTCTAGCTCAAGCTTACCCTTCCCCCACCTAGGAATTTGCTCTTTTTCTTAAGAAGCGATCCTCACTCGAAGAAGACCATGCCAACGGCATCAAGAAACTCGCTCGCTCCACTCAGGATAGCATGCGCCGTCCCGACCACCGCCAGGGCAGCTTTGGCTCGGCCTACGACGAAATGATGTCGACCCATGATCGCATGGCCGAGAATGGCTTGCAATTTGCCTCTTCCCTCCACCAGATGCACGACGAAGTCATCGAACTTGCCGCCATGGCCGAGCGCAACCGCAAAACCTGGAAGGCCAACGGCCTCTCCGCCGAACAGAAGGTGGCCGATATGGAACAGGCCATGCGAAAGAGCAAGGCCAAGTACGACTCCCTCGCCGACGAATACGAGCGGGTCAAAATGGGAGAGGCGCGACAGACCGGCAAGATGTTTGGTGCCCTCAAGGGCCACAAGTCGGCCGCCCAGCACGAAGAGGACCTGCTCAAGAAGGTTCAGGCCGCCGATCAGACCTATCACAGCCATGTCCAGTCCCTGCAGACCGAAAAGGCCCTGCTGGTGTCAACGACCAGACCAGAAGCTGTCAAGGCTCTTCAGGACCTTATCCGTGAGATTGACTCGGGTGTATCGCTGCAGATGCAAAAGTTTGGTAAGTGAATAGAAGTCCCCGCTGGTGTCAACACATTGTGGTTCAGGCTCGCTAATCGCATGACTTCACAGCCGCCTTCAATGAGAAGCTGCTGTTGAGCAACGGCATCAACGTCAGCCCAATTCAGGGTCCAGGCGGCGACACTGGCCAGCGCAGCTTGAGACAGGCCGTCTCGTCCATCAATAACGACAAGGACCTGAACGACTACGTCACGGCCCAGCACAGGAACCTGCCGCCCACCGGCCCCGAGATTAAGTACGAGCGGCATCCGGTGAGTTTGCCCACGGCTTCCGCACACGACTCCAACCTCTTATAAGTTGCCATAGGTCCTCGCTCCCCAATCCTCCGGTTTCCAGGCGTCTCAGAGTCCCGCAGGACAAACCCCTCCCTCAGCGGGAGGTCTCGGCAATCCTCTACCTCTAGCCCCAGGCTCAAGATCCAGCACCCTTGGCCTCAGTCCTATCATCGGCGCACCTCCAGGATCTTCCGGTCCAGACTCTTTCTCACCCGGAACGCCTGCAGACGAGCCAGTGCCTTTATCGCAGTCGCACAATCGAAGCTTCAGTCATGGAACTATGCCCGTGTCTCAACCAGCACATGCTCCACAGACCTCGGGCCGAACTACAACTCAGCGATATGGCAACGGAGGCGGCGGCTCCTTTAGCTCGGCTGGACCACCCCAACTGGGAGCTCTGCCATTCCAACCCTCGGACTCGACTCCCCCGCCAGGTACGGGGCCGTTCCAAACGCCTCAGGAACTTGCGGGGAGCAGCGCGGGCCCAACTGGCCCCAGCCTCTCACCACCTCCTTACGGAGTTTCTAGCCATCCACCTCCCGGATCTGCGCCCGCCAAGCCCGTTTTCGGTCTGCCTTTGAGCCGTCTTTACGAACGTGATGGTTTGGCTGTGCCGATGGTTGTGTATCAGTGCATCCAAGCTGCGGATCTGTATGGCTTGGCTGTAGAGGGCATTTACCGACAATCCGGTTCACTGGCGCACATCCAGAAGCTCAAAGTTATGTTTGACAACGGTATGTTTCACTGCTGCGCTTTGGCCAAAGCTTCCGACTAATTGGGTGATAGATTCCTCAAACCCAGCCCTTGACTTTAGGAATCCCGAGAACTTTTACCATGACGTCAACAGTGTCACTGGTCTCTTGAAGCTCTTTCTGCGTGAACTCCCCGATCCTCTTCTCACGCAAGAGCACCATGACAGCTTCATCGCTGCAGCCAGTAAGTGCCCTTATTGTTTGGGTTATTTGGACTCGAAATTAACCTGTGCCCACAGAACATGATGATGATGTTGTCCGTCGCGACTCTCTACATGCAATCATCAACAGCCTCCCCGACCCCAACTACGCCACTCTGCGCGCTCTCACCCTCCACCTCTACCGCGTCATGGACAACTCGCACAACAACCGTATGAACTCGCACAACCTGGCAGTCATTTTCGGACCCACTCTCATGGGCACCGACCCCGGAACTGCCATCGCAGATGCCGGATGGCAGATCAAGGTCATCGACACCATTTTGCAAAACACCTATCAGATCTTCGACGAAGATTAATCTGACCCAAGCTGCGCTGGGGTTGATTTTTCTAGGGACTGGAAAGGGGAAGGACTGGTTTCAGCTTGTTTCCAAATCTTGCATGGCGTCTCATCCTTTGTTTCCTCGCGCGTATCTAATGGGGGCCTGTTTTGCTTATTTACAGCTTGATGCTTCTAATGTAAGACTATGAAGGGGAGGCTTATGTCGTCGCATCCAATATGAACACAATTTGCGTCCTATGCCTTGTTTTCGTCATGAATGGCTCACACGTCTGATTTCACATTACCCACTTAAGAATAGCTAGCTTTCACCACTTGTAGTTGTGGAACAAGTACTGTGCCGGGCGCTTAACGCCCACTAAATGGACATTTCTCTCACTGGCGAGGATGTTCCGACAAATGGACCTATGGCCTGATAGGACACATATAACTTGGGTCTCTATTTATAATACTTGATCAACTTGAAGCTGCTGTCACACAACCAACATGCATATCAAAGGAAATTATACGAAAAGTACCCCTCGTGACTCGAGCTTGGCCTTTCAGGAGCGCTTACTAGGTGTCTTCTGCGGCACTTTATAGATGAGGACACTGTCTCCGATTGCACGACTTATGCACTCGGCAAATGATAATGACCTACCTACGCCATATTGCCGCATAGTCGAATTCAACAATGAAAGCTCGACAGAGGAGGCGAATATCGAGACCGCTTGTGAGAAGCGACGAGACATGGCGCAATATTCTCAGAGAAATATCACCTATGAAACGAATCGACTTCCTGCTTTGGCAGGTTCAGCAGCCAAACAGTATGGCAATTCTCTCAGAGAGTATCTCGCAGGGGTCTGGGAAAAGGATCTGCTCCAAGACCTCTCTGCTGGCGGCCCGATGGATGGTCTGATGCGGATCAGATCGACACAGACGAAGGAATCCCATACTTGGCTCCGAGCTGGAATTGGGTAAGCATTCGTCGGGCTATCACTTGGGGAATCGAGAGCTTCAAAAACGTCAAACAATATGTTGAAATTGATTTGACTCGTACAAGTTGATAAAGAGAAGATGAGCATAATCCATACGGCAAGTTCAAGTCCGGCCACATCTTTCTCAGCGGCAGCGTCCTGCCAGCCGCCATAATTTTGATCAATGAGATTCCAGCTCAGAGTGTGACCGGGGAGGGGGGGATACATATCCGAAATTCGAACCATTTCTCTCCCATGTAAGCCTTGAGGGCTTTTCGGCTTACTCTCTTCACCTGTGCTCGAACGCCTTTCCGATCATTCGCCATGATTGTGGCATAGTGCTGGTGAAGGCTGACAAGGGGGCTTTAAAAGACCAGGCGGACGATGTCATAAACTTCACTCACGTTTGCCAACAAATCGCATTCACACAAAGACACAAAACTAGGGAATTAGATCATGCATCAAAATCTAAAAAGATCGACATGTACATTATCTAGCAGATATGGGCCAATCTCAGCTTTATTGAGGATGCTTGAACTTTGTCACAACCACTGCTTGGATCATCCTCAATTTGAGACACCCACGGCCCAATCAGCGGCAGCGAGAGCATGTATCTCTGTTGTATCAAATACAGGTAGCGCACTCCCTGTCTTGTTAACCAGCATTCCAATCTCTGTACATCCCAAAACCAGACAATCGGCGCCTGCATTTGCGAGGTCCCGAATGATGTCATTATATATTTCCCGGGAAGCCTCCGTGACGATTCCATTGCACAGTTCGTTATAGATGATGGAGTGGACTTTGTCTCGGCCTTGTTCATCTGGAACGATGACCTGCAGCCCGTGCTTTTCCGTGAGCCGCGACTTGTAGAAGTCTTTCTCCATGGTAAAACGGGTCCCCAGAAGCCCAATACACTTGAAGCCAGCCTTTTTCACGCAATCTGCAGTTGCATCAGCGATGTGTATGAGAGGGAGCGTTGATGCGGTCTCAATCCCATCCGCTACCATGTGCATGGTGTTTGTGCACAGCACGATAGCTTCTGCACCGGCAGATTTGAGCTTGATGGATGCATCTTCCAGCAAAGCGCCGGCTTCTTCCCATTTCCCTGCGTGCTGAAGCTTCTCGATTTCAGCAAAGTCGAATGAAAACACGACGCATGGCGCGGAATGCAATCCTCCTTTGACTTGCCGAACACGCCGATTGATCTCTTGGTAGTAGGTAGTGGTAGACTCCCAGCTCATACCGCCAAGTAGGCCGAGGGTTTTCATCTTGAATTCTTTAAACGTGGATTGATCTGCTCAGATTCGGTGGCTAAAATGGGGAGTCAAAAGTCTGACAACACCTCACGGCGGGCCACCTACCAATTCAACAAAATAAATAAAATAAACCAGCCTAAATAACCTGGCAAATAATAATACTATGTTTACTTATTATGTTAGGGTTATGAGGTGTTATTTATTGTTCTAGGTCCGAGGTTGAAAAACCGGAGAGGCGGTCGCAGTCGAAAGGTGGGGTTGTCAGACTTTTGGCAAATCATTTTATCAAGACTTCTACAAGTACAAATTGAAGAGACCAGTTCAATGTCACCCTCAGTTCCTCAAGCCACATTGAAAGTGGTGCACGCTTATATAAGCTATGCTGCTTTGAGCTTGCCATGTCTTAGATGGCTTCTGCAAGATCCTCCTCTGGTCAAGTCAAATTCATACATGGAAATAAGAGGGCATACCAGACAGCAAAGCCGTGTATTCTATTCATTTGCACCATTCAATCATTCCATACCGGCATCACGATCCCTCCTGTACTCCATCTCCCGGGAAAGACAAGTATAGGGGTGAATCAATGGCTTGATTTGTGAGCTTGCGAGACTCGGCAATATAGACGAAAAGAGAATCCTCCTCGTGAAGGGCCATTCAGGTGCAGATTTCCAAAACCAAGCCAGAGTACATGACGAGCTGATGCCGCGCTGAGACCAGAGTGAGACATGACACCTTGGCACCCGAAGGCAGACAGGGATGCGCTTCTCAATTAAATCCAAGACATCTTGTGGCTTAAAATGGCAATATTTCCGACTAAAACATTTGCTTGGGAATTTTACTTGAGTGAAAAGTAATGAGCATTACTGCATATGCAGAGTCTAGGGGGGGAAGGGGTAAGACAGTGTGGAAGTTAGACTTGTGTGTGACACGGAGCATTTCCGCAGCGGTAGGACTTGGATATCCTATTTCCCATTTGTCAGTAGTTGTGATACGGAAGCAGATCTGCGGTGTGGCACCTTGCTAGATCAAATCAAGTTAGCAAGTGCTATCTGTGTAAAAAGCAATGTCTGGGGCGGAACTTATGGCATGTTGTAGGAACGGGACGGACACGGCAGCAAGTCTGGCACTGAACTATTCAGTCAGCATGGCTTAGTTGGGTAGAGATCAGTATTGAACTTGAAGTACCTCGGTAATCCGGGGTACTCTTAGGACGGGATACGCAATGGATGCTGTGCACTGTAGATTTAAGACATGCATATGGCCGCTCCCCAATGACGCGATCATCCGTCTCTTGGGTGATATCTGTAATCTAGCATCCTTGCTGTTTGTACTACAAAGTCAGCAACCTGGGCGATATAAAAATGAAAACTAATCGGTCCGGACTGTCGGGCTCCACAGTGGCTGTTGCATGTCCCTCATCTAATCGCATGCCTGAGCTCATAAATACGCTCTACTGCACTTTCCCTGTTGATGGCCATTGCATTTTCTCTTTGACTGGCCAATTATCAAATTTGCAGGCTTGAGTACCGCAGCTCAAGAGCGCCTTACTGGCAGTAAATTGATTGACAAATCGTACACAATGCGTGAGGTAGACCCTGAGACCTTCGGCCGGGCTCAGAATGCCAGCACAGAACGGACTCCGTTGCTCAAGCCGCATTCACATACTACAGTCTCTACGATAGGCGGCAGCACCCAAGACCAGGGTAACGATGAGAGAACCATAATCACTGATGACTTGTCGACAGCGAGGCTGTGGCTGATTCTATGTACAACATGGTTCGGCATGTTTCTCGGCGCACTCGATACTACCATTATCGCGACACTCTCCGCACCCATCTCGAGTGAATTTAATTCGCTAAGCCTGCTTTCTTGGCTGGCCACCTCGTATATCATATCCAATGCCGCGGTCCAGCCCATATCCGGTCGCCTGACGGACATCTTTGGGCGCGGGCCGGGTCTGGTGTTCTGCAATCTTGTTTTTGCAGCTGGCAACCTTGCCTGCGGCCTTGCTACGAGCCAGGTAACCATGATTCTAGGCCGGCTAGTCGCAGGTATCGGCGGCGGAGGCTTGATTACAATTGCTTGCTTCCTTGGATCCGATTTGATCCCCTTGCGTAAGCGAGGCCTGATCGGAGGCGTTGCCAATATCTTTTATAGCTGCGGTGCAATGGCAGGTTCAGTCGTTGGTGGCTTTCTCAATGACTACACCGATTTAGGTTGGAGGATGGCGTTCCTTGCTCAGGTACCGCCTGCATTGATATCCGCCTTTGCTGTTGCTATGTTGGTCAAACTGCCTCCCAAGCAGTCGAACAAATCCTACCTTTCTCGTATCGACTTTGGTGGTGCCATCTTGACCTCATTGTTTCTCACGTTGCTTGTCCTCGGTCTCAACTCGGGCGGGAACCTAGTGCCATGGACACACCCCTTGCCAATAGTCTCCATCCTACTCTCTGTATTCTTCTTCTTTGTCCTTATTTGGTGGGAAAACAAGGCTAGTCAGCCTATTATCCCAGTGGAGTTGCTCCTGGATCGAACGATCCTCGCATGCTGCATCACCCTAATTATTATCGCTGCGATTGCCATGACTAGCACATTGTATCTTCCTTTGTTTCTACAGGTTTTAGGAGAGTCTGCTAGTGCCACCGGAACGAAGATATTTCCAGCATTCATCGGCATGACTCTCGGAGCCTTGGGATCTGGATATCAAATGAGACGCACGGGAAAATATGTTGGACTTGGTATCATGAGCGTGTTGACAATGGTGGTGGCAGCCATCATGTTTTCACTGCAGACCGAAGCTAGTCCCGCTTGGATCACAGTTGTCGGATTCCTCCTCTTCCAATCGGGATACGGGGCAGTGCTTAATGTCACACAAACTGCGACTCTGGCCTCAGTCGACCACTCTCTCCAAGCTGTGGCGACAGCTACTACCTGTAAGGACCCAGAACTCCCCCTGCTCAGCCTCTTTGCAGGTTGGAGTAGCTAATATCATTCTAACTTGGCTTCCTTAGTCTTGGCCAGAAACATAGGAAGCACTATTGGTATCACAGTCATATCCGCCATCTATCAGAGTACTCTTCACGAACGTCTATGGGGCCGATTCGGAGATCAGCCAGATGCCGAGAGTGAAATTGACCAAATCCTAAACAATCTGGATCATTTGCGAAATCTGCCTCATGGGTGGTATAGCGGTGTGATCAAGTCATTTGTCGAAGCGTTTCGAGTCGTCTGGCTATTAACCCTTGCTCTCTCTCTGGTTGCATTGGTGTGTATCTCTCCCATCAAGCAACATAAACTTCACGCAAGGCTTGATAGGAAATGAATGAATGAGATATGCCTTCCTCTGTATTGTAATTGCCTCTTTACTCTTTTCTTCTTCTTCTTTGTTGTCGTCTTGTTAGTGGACTTAGGACTAGTTTATTGAGTGGTGTCACTACTGTGCAACATGTGAATGACAGATTTATGATGGAAAACAACAAAAGGTTATGATTCTTTTCCTGCCGGTCTTGGAAGGATATGCCGAGCAATATGAATTGGCTGGATAATTGGTAATTGAGAGACCTCATCCCAAATAAAATGAGAAGCCAAAAGTCTGACAGCACCTCACAATGAGCCACCCACCGACTCAACAAAATAAATAAAACAACTTAGTATAAATAATATAACAAATGATGAGATTAGGTTTATTTATCATCCTGGAGCTAAATTTTTCTTTATTTATTTTAGGCCTTACATTAGAAAACTAGAGAGGTGGTCACAATCGAAAGATGTCACTGGTGTTGTTAGACTTTTGGCACCTCATTTTACCTGCACATCCAAATCAAGTGGTGTGGTTCAAGGTTAAATATTTAAGGGTGTGATCTTCTGGGCGGATTTGATAAATCTGAGCTTATATGTGGAGATAAAAAATGAATTAATTTGGCCTCTTAATCTCTTTAGGTAGT
>NAGG01001368.1:0-51705 GCA_003031705.1 Calonectria naviculata
TTTTTTTTTTTTTTCTTCTTTTCATGTGTCACGGCCCAACGAATCCTGGCCGATCCAGAAACGGCATCCGCACCAGCCGCATCATCAAACCACCATTCTAAAGCCCTCCACCGTCTTTTTTTCTAGAGTCTTATTCCCTGCCCTGTTACATGCGTCTTTGCCCTCGTGACGCGCACAATCTTTGCACGAGACAGCTGAATGCCGTATCCTTGCCCCGACGCCGCCACGGCATACACCAACCTGGACACTTCGTCACACTTACACAGCACCTTCCCAACTTCAGCTGTCAGCGCTGAGCTAAGCTTTTCGCTCCCGCACATTGCCTCTTCACAGACACGACACCATACGAGGCAGCAGAGATTAAGACAGACACGAGCATAATTTGGGCTCAGCCACTAGCGCCCGGTCGGGTTTTTGTCTTGCAGGAGAGTCTCTTTTTCTTCGAAAACCTCGACATTAACCAGGACATCAAATCGTTGGCTGACAGACAACACCCCTGAGCCACGCAACAGACTCGATCCTGTGTAGCTCCAACGCTTCCTTTTCGGCCAATCCTGTGCTGCGAGAGCTGCAAGAAAGTTGCAGGAAAGTCGTGTCAATTTTCCCAAAGTTCGAAAGTTCGTTTGACCAAACTTGTTTCTGATCACAGGGCCCACCTACTGAGCGGCCCTTCCTCGACGCCCTAGTGGTTGGCTTTTAACGACACTCATCATTCATACCAACTTTACTAGCGATGATGGTCCGAACATTTAGCAACCAATAATTGATCACCGGCCAAGACTTTCCGGGTGCATTGGCGACGAAAACCCACTTCTCTGCTGCATTGTTTGACCACCTCAAATTCGCCAGTGGCCCTTCGGTCTTGGTGGTATCCCAAGCCAAAAAAGATGGACTCGGGCATACCCATGATTTTGCCCAAGGGCATTGTTATCAACAGTAAAAATATTTACAAAGAGGTTGCTGGCTTTCCTATTGTCCCTCCTGACAAAGTTTGGGAGTATTGGCATGGTACAAATACCCAGCGCTTCCCTCTCCAATTGCCAGCTGACAAACCTCCCAGTTTATACAACCACGTATAAAAGGCTCAAGGACCCTACGGCTTGTCGCCTAGAAAACTTTTGGTGGCATGTTTGGGGAAGCAATCGCAGGTTCCTCAAAGGGAGCACACTGGCCAAGCTTTACGAGGACATCTCCGTCGGGCCTACCTTTGTGCCCCTCAAGGGGCCCCCAAATAGATGGGAGGGACCTGATGTATGTCCTACTAGGGCCATGCCGTTTATTAGCTGAAGCTGACCGGCATACTCTAGATACCACCTATCGTGAGGCAACTAATGGAAGCTGCCCAAGCTGAAGTAACTCCACTCCCGCTCCCACCAACACAAAAGTCCCGTTCATCGAAAAAGCGAAGCGATCCAGTCTTGAAAACCCTGTCTTCCAGCGCGTCAAAGCCACCGCCTCCTCACCCTATTTTGAAAAAGGCTAGAGGCCCCTCATCATCGGGTCCGCGGCCCACGGCTCGCTTCGTCTCGCCTCACGAGTCTGCCGATGAAGATGAGATTCCCTCTTCAGGAAGCACGGCAGCCACAGCGTCCGAAGCACCAGTCTATGTAGTAGCATCACCGAAGAAGAAGGCAGTCACTCCGACGAAGAAATTTGTTGTAGCTTCGACTGCTACAAAAAGGAGGCCTTCTTTGCCCAAACGACAGTCCTCCGATATGGCTTCCCGAGGCTCGGCCTCTTCTGGTGGGTCACGACAAGCCGTTCAACGCTCGGTGGCTCCCATTGTCGAGCAAGACCCAGAACATGTCACCTCGGTGTCAGAGAGTAGTAGTTCGTCTGTAATTCAGGAGCGCCCCGCCATGAGTGAGAAGGCACTGGGCAAGCAGCCTGTTGTGCCGCGGCAACCACTGTCCAAGGTAAATGGAACCGCCAAGCGAGACATTGCCACGCCGCCCCAAACAGATCAACTCCGACTTGCCCAACCTTTGAAGCCTAGCATATCTCAGGCGCAGTCCTTTGTTGAAATTTCTCACTCGACCGGACGAAGAGACTCGGCAACCTCTCGATCCTCATTTGGGGTAGGGTCTCTAGAAAGCGGCTCGGGGTTTTCTGCCTCCTCTATGGCTCGTTCCCAGTCCCAGGGTGGATACAATCCGAAAAGAAGCCTTAGCTTTAGAGCACCAGCTCATGCTTCAACCTCTAATATTGCTGCTGAAGGAACCATCCTTGACCAGTCTGGTCTTGGCTCGTTGCCTCAGTCCAGTATTCTCGACCCCATGCCATCCCATCACGCTATAAAGATCGAACCTCAAAAACCGTCCATCCTTGATTCCCGCCTTACTCCCACCCAACCCACCACCTCGGCTAGTGTACCTCTCGGACGCACAAGAAGCCAGCTGACGCTCCTTCTCGAGCGCGAAAAGTCCAGAAGCGGCAGTAAGCCGCGATCCAAGAGTTAGATTTTTTTCGGTTGTTTGTTCTTTTACCTATACCCTCAAATTAACTTGTTGCTTGTATCTATATGTGTCTCAATACTGCAGGGATGAAATGCGGTTGTGCTATATCTTTGGAGGACAAGGGGTTCTCTTCAGGTTTCTTATGTTCTCGGCCCTGAGAATAGATGTTTAGGAATGGAAGGTTTAAAAAAAAAACTAGATAATAATTTGGTGGTGTCTTGAGACTCTTTGCGTGATTATACAGTATTGAGTGAACATCTCACGAAGATGCCATCTTCATGAGGACAACAATATCACAAGCACGAGAATAGTGAAGCCTGCGTGGTGGTCTGAGTTGCACCCAGACAAAACTCGTTTCTCATCATTGCGGTTGTAGTATGGGACAATACATGAGTCTATGTGCCCAAAACCAACCAGATTCAAGGTGTGAGATATAAATCGAGCATTTTAACATCAAACAGTATTATTATCTTGACGCAACTGCTCAGCTGGGTCTCTTGGAACAGGAGATCCTCATCAATCAACTCAGCTATATATACCATTGACCCTTTTCTCTCGACCTTGAGCGGCTATAACCGGCTCTGATTGAGAGCAAAAACATCATTTCCCATCTCATCGTAAGTTGTCAGTCCAGATATCTCTGTTGCGGTCGACAAGCAAGCCGGGTGGTGTTGTTTGAAATAGCCATAGTCGGGCGCCCAAAACCAATGTCAGCGGAGTCGTCTTATAACACCAATAGCTATTGGATTGAGATGCGCAATCTCGAGACAGTTGTTCTCCGTGATGGACTTGTCGATGTGCTATATGAAAAGTATTATGGATCGGGATTTCGAGTCACGTCTCCGGAAATGGGATACGCTTGAAAGGCAACGAAGCCCTCTCTAAGTCTAGCGCCCCAAATCTCCCGAAAGGCACAACCCAATTTGAGGAAGACCTCTTTCGTCTTGGGTTACAGAAGGCCGTTTAGACTGACAATTCCCCGCTGTGCTATATGATCCCCGAAGCGTATTTTCTGCCGCCGAGTCTTCAACTCTGTTGCGCGACCCTACCCGGTAGCTAGAAACGTTGTTCCAGCCAAAAGTGAGAATTGGGAGTAAGGGGCGAAGTGCCGGAAGCGCGACAACAATGATTTGTGTTGCAATTTCCACAGTTCCAACAATGTCTAGAGCTGGTCAGTATATGGATGACAAGATCAAGGGAAGTGTCGGTGAGTCTCATACTGGTGGTGTAAGACCAAATGGCTTGTGTAAACAGTGTAAAACGAGCAACACTAGCCAAGACTGTTACACAACCAATGGTAAAGAGACCTATGAGGCCATTCTTCTCTCTCTGAGGCGTGGCCTTGAGTCTTTGGATCATGCCAAACGGTAGAAAGAAGACTGGCTTAGGTCAGCAAGCATCATGTATGCATCAGACGACGATGGTTCGTACCGAGCAGCTCTGCGACGATGCCTATGGGCCAGTTTATCCAGATGACAGCATTGACTGATATCAGCTGACAGTCGGATGTCTCTTGCCTGTTTCATTAATGAATTGAATCAGCTCATGTATCAGAATTGGGGTAGTCCGGGCCGATGGGTAGGAGACGGGATCTCACCAGTTTTTAGAGACGTCAAGGCCGCACCAAAACACATCCATGAAGCCAACGGTTAGAAAGGCAGCAACATTGTATGCGGTCACTACATATAGAGCCACCCGCAGCCGCTCCTCTGACACTGGGAAGAGCTCGTTGTAAAAAGCGAGCAAGCTAAATCTTGGAAAATAAAAGCCCACGTCGAAGATGATGCAAGTACTGAACATCCACTACTCGGCCAGACGTTGGCATCAATTCAGGGTACATATGGGGACTGAATAATTGTAATTGAACCTGCCTTTGCAAAAGACGGGCTGTAATACCCTTGAAAGACGTCATGGCCGTGGGAATAGTTGTATGTGTCGCCAATGATGAGGGCTAGGTACAGCATCACGGCGATTGCGAGGAAGACCTCTGACAACCAGTACCTCTTCCACATCCCCTTCCATGTCCGCACAACGAGGCGGGTGACGAGGACAAAGATACAAAGCACAATCAAGCACCATTCCACAACCTACTACCGCGGACACGATTAGACGCTGTCACAGGCAATTGGACAAGGTCTCCCCTCATGGGAGCTTACGAGGTATTCTCTCTGCCCAAAGGCCATGGCTCCCTCGCAATCGGCGAACGAGGTACCGTATACGATCAGAAGGGGGCCGCCAGGGTCGAATCGATCGATCGCGGTTTAGTTGCCCGATTAGATTTTTTTTTTCTAAAAATGCGTGCATGTGGGTGCGTAGCGCGAGAAATGTAGCACATGCGTGTGTTCGCCCCGTATCACGGGGGGGAGGGGAGAAGTGGAGGGGGACGCAAGAGAGAAAAGCAGCCAACGGCAACGGGAGCTAATGTCAACCTGGGGGAGGGGGAGGGAACAGAGGGAACAGAGGCAACAGAGGCAATAGAGGGAAGGTGTAGCCGGCTATCGCCTTCGGTCCGTAGTTCGCCAGTGGAGAGAGGCAACCTCTCAAGTCCCCCCCCAAGTGAGAGGACAAAAAGTAAACATCGAACAGGGATGACGTCAGGTGGACATGGTGAAGCGGCAGGAATCGTATTCCGGTGATGCGCAGAGTTGAAACAGCTGGGGTTGTTCAATCGGTTCAATCGAGAAGCAGCTGTTTATGCATGAGCTTGCGTCCTCCCTTGCTTCCTAGTGGGCATTGCGGGCGAGTGGGCAGAGTGGGCAGGGTCGGGACGGGGGGGGGATGTTGTAAGACAACTGGAGTTGCCTCTCTTCTTTCGTCCCGTCGGGCAGGCAAGAAAAGCCTAATACCCCCGAGATTGCTTGATTCATATTCCAGCGGGCTGAGGCGCTTCTCGGAGCCGATCCAATGGCGGCCGCGTCTATGGCCCGTTATTGCACATGTTGCAGCACAACTAGGCCACTTCAGCCCGCCGTGGCCGAGCAGCTGACCATGCAGCAGGCGTGTATTTGTTTTTTTGCTTGTCTCGTCATATATCATACACACTGTGCACTATGAGGCAGGAAAAAGAGCTGCACAAGTCTGTCGCCTCCCCCTCCCCACCACTACGAGACCACCACCGCCCCATGAGGTCGAGGTGACGGCGGGCCCAGATCCATCCATCTGGGCTCCGTGCCGGAGATACGGGATCTCTTGTCTCGGGCGTTCTCCTCTCCCAGACCATTGGTTCCCGTTTACATAGTCAAGTGGGAAACTGCGTGGTTGACGGCCCAGGTGAGGCAACGAGGCGTCGAGGCGTCGAGGCGTCGAGGCGTTGAGGCGTCCAAGCTAGCCCCCCCAGCTATCAATCAGTGCCTCCGCTTTCCCACTGCAAGCATATGCCATCAAGAGCCGCAATTCGCTAGCTTGTGTCCCCCCGGCTTCCTGTTTCCTCTCATTCCTGCATATGAGCCATCCTCCCCCCCCCCGCCATTTCCGTGTCAGCATGTACCAACACAAAAGAGGTATCCCGCACATCACAAACACACACGCACGCAAAAAACCAACCGAGTTTTCCCCAGCTCTGCCCAATTAACCCCCCGAGTATGTCTCAAATCCAAAAACACAAAAAAGAAAGGATCAGCAGCTGAAGGCCGGCCCGGGTCTTTGCCACCATGATTTGACTTGTTTATCAACGGATGACTGGGCTAATCAGAGACAAAATGTATTGTATTGTAGATCCGGTGACTAGCACACCAAAATAATAATCCTTGTTTCATGCATGTATTGCTCCATCCAGCACCCAAATGAACCACCCAACTTTTCTGATAATTAAAAAAAAACATGCTATGTCGTCTCATAAGTCCTAACTCAGGATTTCGAACCAAGATAATAAAAGGAGAAGCGGAATAAATGGGACAATTTTGTGCACAGGATATCCAAGAAGAGGGAAAGCCACCGCGTAGATCCTGTGCATTTATTGTCAGAAAACAACTGCCTTATCGCAGCCAAAACCGTGTCGCTTTTTCAGGTGACGAAAGAATGCCCCAGCCACGAACCAGCCCTTGGTATCGGGGCAAAAATGACAATTGTAAGAAGTGAAGTCGCTGGCAAATCCAACCGGCCCCGGATGCAACCCGCGGGCCTGCAGATACCTGACGCAGTAGTCGACCAACGCGGCGGGGACATCATCAGGCCATATGAAAACAGGCTTGAAATTTCTCCGCCTACCTTTCATGGGATTTTCGGGGAGACCGGTAGGAAACACCTCCTCGTCCGAATTCGAGTCTTCGAGTCTTGCCATTACCATAGCTTGGCAAGCTGGTACGGCCACAAAAGCCATCTGGGCTTGGAGTTGAGACTGAGGATGGTACTCGGTCCGACCACTAGAATGGACCTGAGAATGGTCCTGGTGATGCGCATGGGCATGACCTTGACCCTGACCCTGACCATGGGCCTGACCTTGGGCCTGGGCTGGAGTATGAGGATGATTCATTAAAGCCGGGGCCGGGCTGGGCGAAATAACCTCGGAGCCCCAGTTGAGAGGAGGGATTTCGGCCGGGAGCACTTCGTCAGGGTCCGCAGTGAACATAGGCGGGAGCGGGTTGGCTGGGTATTCTGGACCCGAGGGACTGTTTGTAATTTGCAAGTCCGGCTGAGAAGGAAGACGGCCATGCAACGGAGGATGCAGAGGCATAGGGCGGCTGGCGGGGAGTGTTTGAGGCGGCATGGCAAGTGGTGAGTGATTCATTGGAGGAATGCCTTGCGCGGGAGAGGAGGGTCCTGCCTGGTATTGCATAGGCGGAGGGTGCAAAGGGAGAGATTGGTAATGCATGGGCATGGGTGAGTGGTTTTGCATTGTTGGTGCTTGAATGTTTGGCGCTTGGATAGTCGATGCTTGGATAGTTGGTGCCCGAATAGGTGGGCTTTGAATAGGTGAGAGTTGGTGTTCAGGTAATGCTTGTGCTGGGCGCGGGTGAGTCCTGGCATAGTTATGAGGTGCCGAAGGGGGGACATGAGTGGTATAAGACATTGCAGGAGCAGCTAGGGTAATTGAGGCAGCATGCTGACGGGTCTCTCTTGGCAAGGTTGATGTGAGGGTCCCGAGTTGAGTGGGTTGGAGCCTGGGCATTGCAGATTCGAAGGCTCTCGAAGCAGTGCCAGCAGGGGAGCATCGGACTGGGTCTCTCATGACACTACCAGCGCCACAGTGTTCACTTGACCCATGGTGGCTTGCATATTGGTTTTGCTGATGCATGGTCTCGAATACCTTTTGGGCAAGGCAGGCTATGGATGACGCGACGAATTCTTGTGCGCGGGCTCGCTTGTCGTGTCTGGGTTCTGATTGCGGGATATCTGCCGCTGACACAGAAGTTTCAGAAGATATTGACTGAAGCCTCGAAATGTGTGGAGTGAACTGTTCTGAACCCGGCGTGGAGCGGTGCACGACGTGGGGTATTGGGGCTCGCACTGGATTCGGTGCCTCAAACATGTCGGAATGTAATGAAGAGTTTTCACCAGTTTCCGGTGGAGGCGTTTCCTCCGAGGTCAAGGAAGGAGTTTGTGAGCGAGAGAGGGGCGGCTCCGCGACAAGTGATGCAACTTCATCTGGTGTTGGGGCTAAACGGGAGATTGTTGCCGCAGTGGGAGAAAGGGGTGGCTCTGCGACAAGTGATGTAACTTGCTCTGCGGTTGGAGTTAAACGAGAAATTGTTGCCGTAGCGGGAGAAGGGGGCTCTTCGGTGATGGGTGAGTCAACTTCTTGGTTCGAGGATTTAGCTGCCGTGTGTGTGGAAATGGAAACTGTGGCATCGGTCATGGGAATATCCTCTGCAGTCTCCTCTGTAGCATTCTCGTTGTGGCTGTCAGGTCCACTGATAGATGTAACTTCTTCAACCGGATTAGATGGACCGTGTACAATATCATCCATCTCTTCCTCATCGGAAGAGGAAAGGTCGGAGATGTCGCTCGGATTCCAATCTTCGGCCCGCTCCCGCAAGACCTGGCCGTCAGAGTCAGCTACAGAATTACTCCTGGCATCGTCATCGTCACAGGCCGGAGGGAGGATGGAGCTGGGATGCTCGTCTTGGGCCACTCCAGCAGCTGCTATCCGCGTCATTAGCAAAGCGTTCCAGTGCAAGCATGTGCGGGTATCCATCCAAAGAGGACTTACTGAGGATTTGGGGCCCGGGTCCGACCTGAATCTCCCTGGATGTAGACCCCGCATTCCGCTCCTCCCTGTCCCTCAGAAACTCACGAACCGACTTGTAGTGAGGTATGAGGGATGCATTTGTAGACTCCACATCGAACAGCTTGAGGTCCTCGGATGCAGTCCAGCCAACTGCGCTCCTCGCGGGGAATTCCTGGCCGTCGAAATACATGACTGGGAATTGCCGCTGGGAGGCAAGTGCACCCTCGGGTTCGTACTCTGGCTGCCACGTTAGGGTGTTCGTCTCCGAGTCATACCCATAGCATTCTGGCACACTGTCCATGAGACCAAGGGTTTCGAGTGAGCCAGTGACGCCAACTTCTTCAAGGTTCGTATAGGGGAGGACAAGAACGGCAGACCAATCCTTGGACTTCTTCCAGTATGCAAGATAGACCTCGCCGGGGATTGGTTCGGTGACCCCCTCATCTTGCTTTTGCTGTCGGCGGGTGCGCCCGCCGGAGCCCACAGGTCCTCTAGCTCTTCGAGGGTAGCGGGCATTCTCTGCCTCTTCCGAGGCCTCCTGGCATTGAGCATGCCGGTAGCCATTTCTGTACGCTCTAAGTACTGCCGTGTTGTTTTTCTCAGCCAGACCCCGGTTGCAATCGACAACTTCAACGCCAAAATGCTTGATAGCATCGGCGGGCTCCCGCGATAGACCTCTGTGCAGCTTGCTAGCGAGATGAGAGGTAGCTCCTGCTAGAGGGTTTTTGAAAAATACACCATGCTCTTCGCAGAATAGGATGTACCATTTTCCAGTTTTACTGGGGAACTGGATAATCCGCTGCTTCAGTTCAGCCTTGCCGCCTTGGTAGACCTCGCCAAAGGTCGTGGTCCGGGCAGATCCCTGTGGGTATTTGGCCCGTGAGGTCGGAGGAGCCTCTGGCGGCTCGTGCGCCTCACTGCGCTTGCGTTTATTCTAAATCGTGTTAGTCGATAGGTCGACAAAAAGTTGTCTTGAAGGAGAATCAGAGGAAAAACTGACCTGAGCTTCAGGCATACCGTCTAATTGTTCTTGAACAAGTGCTGCCTCATTGGCCTTGCCGTGAGCATCAGCTTGTGGGTTGTGATGCGTCATGGAGCTCGGCCCCACTGGCCTATCTGACGAACTAGAGGCGTTCCCGTCATGACTTATACCATCGGCCAGTGATGCCTTTACCAGGTCGGGGCCCAGCGTCGAGATGAGGTCTTTGCAAAATGAAATGGCGAGCGGCTGATGCGCTTCACGACGAGTAGCTTGACCCTCATTACCAAGCGACCCAGAATCACTGGCATTTTTGGCGGCGGCCTCAGAGCCGGGTTGTGAACCAAGACAGGCGGGTTCCTCGCCAGCGATGGTGTTGTCAAAAATGGCCTTGTCTTTAGGAGCACTGGGTGATGGGTCTGGAGTGCTGGTCGCCTCACGCCCACGCCAGTGTGCGAGACACTGGTCGAGCTCGCTGACGAGCCGGGAGAGGTTTGGGGCAGACATGCTTTTTTTTTCCTTTTTGTGTGTGGTGAATATGAAGGAGATGGTTAGGCTCCAGGCGAGCCTACAGCGCAAGAAAAAGCAGGAATGTGTGGGATCTGGAGTGAAAGGGGAAGGAGGGAGGAGGGAGAGGGAGATGGTCGCGTAAATGACAGACGTGTTTGTGTGTTCAGGTCAGTTGCCGCTGCTGCCAAGACAGCCGCAGTGGTCTCGGCAATCAAACCAAACAGACCATCAAACAGGTCTCATCCGGTGGCCCAACTCGGATCAGCTTCAGATGGGGACGGCGCGCGCACAGCTGGCGGGAGGGAAGGGCGGGAAGATGGAAAGGAAAAGAAGGACGGGAATGAGGCTGCAGAGCAGTGCCCAGGTTCAGGCTGCCTGGGCGGGGAAGCATGGCAACAACATGGTGGTGGTCGAGGTGGTGAGTGGCGTTTTGTTGGTTGGGTGACTGGCCTTCTCACCCGGCCGCCTGCGTCGTCGCCCGCCTATCACCCTCATTCACACAAATGCACGAGGCTGCCACCACTGCCGTGATGGACTGTGATAGGGGGGTTGGTGCCAAGCCTGTGGGCGCCTGTCGCAGAGTAACAGCCATGTCTCGCCCGTTTTCATTTTTCCTCTCAGCTACCGCCCAATGCTTCGTGCGAGCGCACCACCTCACATGCCGCTGTGCCACCTTGTGCAGCACAGTATGTACTCGCATTTCTCTTACTCCCCCTTCAAGCCTGCCAACTGTAATGTCGCGTCGCTGAAACAAAAAGCAACGACCTACATATGTGGGCGTGATTGCTCGCCCCTTCATTCGCCCTCTCCCTCACCGGCGCCCTCACACGCTGCTGAGGAATTCCGCTACTTGCAAATGTGCAGACCTACTGTAGCATCAGTCAATGGGTGCGTACATTCATCATCTATTACTCGTTGGTGATAAGCCTGTTGCTTTTGCCATTACGAAATGGCCCCTCCTCCCTGCTTACACCGAGTTAACTAGCTAAGACATTAAATCGGGCGGCCCGTATCTCTCCATCAAGGAGTTTCACTTGCAACCACACCAAGCCCGGGGTCCCCAACCGTTCCCTCCCGCCTCTGCCCCTCCATCGGCCCATAGTTAAAAAGTAGAGTATCGAGTAGAGAATCACCAATCCAGTGAAGGTTGAAAGTTATCGAAAAGGAAACATGAAAGATTGGATGGGGTTCCACCTGTCCCGGTACCCTGTCTATGCCCCAAAACCCCCAAAATTGTCACCCGCTCCGTCATCCCCAAATGCATGCAGTACGCCGTATCGTGAGTTTGTTGTAAAAAATAAAAATTAAAAAAAAAGAGCCAAAAACATCAGGCGAAAAAAAAAAATGCAGAGCTACCAAAAGATCGCCTCTGCGTCATACTCAGTCTCCAAGCAGGCATCCCTAATCATGCAAGCCAAACATCTTGCGCAGAGAGCCAAACTTCTTCTTTTTCTGGAACTCGGGCACACTGTAACCCGCGTCGCTAGTATTGCTGTTGACAATAGCTGTAGGGTGAGCGTCCTGGCCTTGTATCGGGCCAAGCGGCCCCTGTGACGTACTGCGACGTTTCAAGAATGCTTGTTTGACTGGCGAAGTTGGTGAGGCCAAGGTTGCACCGCTGGCTGTAGATGGGCGCTTCTCGTCATTGACATATGTATCGTGCGACTCGTTCTCGCCGTACGTGTCATCCTGTGCGAGAGCGTTGCCATTTTCCAGCGGCCAATTCGGACCACGTTTGTGGAGACGTGCATTGCTTGTGTTGCGTATGACCGCTAATTCCTCTGTGCTACGTTCCAATGGAGTGTCTCGCCGTGCTGCACTCTCGCTGAGCGGTCGAGAAATCTTGCCCCCGCCGTCCTTTTTCCGTCTGAGAATGGACATGAAGCTCCCACGTCGCGTGTGGCCTGCACTAAAACTCCCGGCCGTCTGGGCACTGGGAGATTGTGCCCCTCCCATACCCTCGCGTCCTGAACCACTTCGATTCAGTGTTGGTCTTGATTCTGAGGCCATGGCTGTATTAGTAGGAGCAGCCTGCTGAGGCTGATCAATATCATCGCTATCGGGGAGGGAGGGAGAGTCTTCTTCTTGATGCGTCGGTGGGACTCCCATTGCGGCAGCGGCAGCTGAATTAGATGTATTGCGCATAGTCTTTGTCAAGCTGTTGTTCACTACTTTGGACGAAGGTATGTCGTCTTCATCGCTAGAGTCTGCAAATCTGCTTCGGAAAGCAGGGTGGGCGTCATCTTCATCGCTTGAATCAGCGAAGCGGCTGCCACTGCTACGAATCTTTTTGGTTTTCTTGTTGTTGGGTGAGCGACCGAAACCAGGCATACGTATCGAGGTGCTGCGGTCACTAGAGTCACCGCGTAGTGAGTGGCGCATTCGACCGCCCGTGGCTCCCGGAGTCGGGGAACCCGCGCCAGAGTTGCGGAAACTTGACCCGGTTGGCGAGAGGGAACGCAGACTAAATCTGCTGCTTCCTTTACCACCGTCCGACAGAGGGCCTGAACCGTCCCGCAAACTCCCTCTCATTGTTTTCCTGAATGCGAAGCCTTCGCCCCCACCGATACGAGCCCGGCGGAAACTGCTTTCGCTTGAATCCGAGGCACGTCGCCTCAATGTAGGTTTCTTTGATGGGCCTGCATTGGCCGTAGATGGCGCTGCTCGATCTGTAGACTTATTCCGCGTCAATTTTGTAACAGGCTCGGCCACAGGTGGTGGGTATGATAGGGGCCGTGGTGCCTGGGTGCCACCAAGCGCGGATCCGTTTGCCCTAGCCGCTGTTCGCGTACGCATCCCAGAGTCAGAGGCCGTGGCAGTTTCAGGCGCTGTCCGAAGCGACTTGCGAAGATGACCTTCCTGGGCATTTTGGGCAGCTCCGCTCGCCCTCATTGATTTTCGCATTTTGCCACCGTGAGCAAGTTTGGCTTGTTGGGGTGCTCCCCCTCCTTGCCGCATAGACTTCCTGAGCTTCATTCCACCGGAACCTGACGCTTTTGTACCCTCTGTTGGAGAATCGGATGTTCCTGGAGTAGGCCAGGAGGTTCCTGGTTGAATTTGATAGATCCGTTCAGGGTGAAGTACCTTGTTCGAGACAACTGGCTCCAATGTCTTGTCCATGGACCTCCGTTTCTTCTTCTTTTGCTTCGGAGGAGGCGTAACCTCTTCAAGATCAGCATCCTCTCCAGCCTCTTCCATTGCTTCTCGTTCCAGTTGGCGACGCTTCTCTGCACTAAGGCTCTTCCAGTATGCCTTGGCGTTCTCCCACTCATCCTTCGTATGAAGAGGGTCCCGTGTTGTATTTTCGGCAGCCGCTGGGTCTGAAGATGCATTCATCTCCTTGGACCTGGCAACAGTTTTCTCGAGAAGCTTCTGTGACACCTTATTCACAGGTTGTTCCACGATAGCGTCAAGGGACATGAACCCCTCGCCATCCACATCAGATAGATCTTCATAGGCGTCGCTATAAATACTGTTGCCATCAGACGATTCATCTTCCTCTTGAATATCGTGAATGAGGGGGCTTTGAGGACTAGTAATGGTTGGCTCAGGAGATTGTTGCGTCAACTTGGACGTTGGTGGAGAGTTTGTCGTTTCTATGTCTGACTGTTTCTCGGTGCCGCCAATTGGCACAACTTGAGTATCCTCTGACTTTGACTTGGCTTCGTCTCCTGGAAGCCCGCCCGGGAGATCGAAGAAGTCTTGTGGTGAATCTGAGCGGTCTTCTTCGGTTTTATACGGGCTCGGGTGGGATATCGATATTGTTGGAATCATCTCCTCCGTTTCTACCTTGTTGTCAGATGTAGCAGGGCTTTTCGTGGCTTGCTCCAACACATTTTCCCCAGTCTCTGCAGACATCTCCTGAGTCGCAGACAACTCTGCTTCCGATTCATCGGAGCTTAAATCGCTATTACTGAGGTGACCATCAGAGTCAACCGATGTCACCACAGGAGGTAACGGCTCTCGGAATTTTGAAATATTTGCCTCGTTACGGGAGGATTGCTCCTGCGCCAAGATAGATCCGATGGCCACGTCGCTTGAAAGCCCACTTTCTGGGCTGGTGTTTTGACCTAGACTTGGCTGGAGTGATGCAGGCGAAGCTAGTGACGGGGACCAAACTCTTTCTTGCGGGCGCACCAAAGGCCTCTCCTCGGGCTCTCTATTCTTCTTCTCTCGGATGCTTCCAAATGATGGCAGAGCGGGCCTAGGAGCCATCTTCTCATCTTCATCCAAGGATACGGAGTCCCTCTTATGACGGCCAATGAGACTGTGCCATACTTTTTTGCCCTGTGGACTTGGCAGCTTGTCCAAGTCTGGTTCTGGGGCTTCTGCAGACTCCCCAACGACGACAGTGCTGTGATCATCGAAACTTACCCGAACACTCTTCCTCCGAGCCATTGATGGATCATCCTTGCCTGCAGGACCCATAAGTGCACCTGAGGCCTCTGATCCATCCTCTGAAGGTGAGATATCTCGTGTGGGACTTCGATGCTTTAAAGCAGATTTCCGTGGTGATAATGACCGAGGAGGCGGTTCATGCTTCACGATGAGCTGATCTGTTGTTGGAGCAAAATGAGGCGTACGAGCAGGGCTTTCCGAGTGCACGCGAGTTCGAATAGCGGCCTCGGGGTTTTTTTCAAAACTGGCCTGGACCGGGACTTGGGTGTGAGATTGAGGTTGGAGTTGGTTTTGCGAAATCTCGCCCGTGGGCTCGATTGGAGCATCTGCTTCCTTAATAGCCGGCGCAGGTGCTTGGGCTGATACTTCTGCTGATGTCGAAACCTCTTGGTTTTCCGGGGGTGTTGCTTGGTCCTTCTGACTGTACAGCTCCTCTAACTCTGGAAGTTCATGTACCACGGATGGCCGCTTTCTCACAGGAGAGCCTGGCGATAAACTTTTCGACGTAGGTATAGTTATCTCACGAATTGTTTGCTGGACAGCTTCAACTGGTTCATCAACATCCGAGTCAGACAAGGGCTCTGAGTCCAAGTCTGAGTCCAACATCTCTTCTCGTTCCTTAAGTTCTGGCGATTGTTCTTCATTGACCGGTTTCGGTTTCGGATGATTCGCCGGCTCGTTTTGCTCAACATGGTGGACGGCACGAGCCTCATCGTCTGACTTCTTGGCAGGTTTCGGACCGACATCTTCTTGCGCAGGGGACTCGACAGCGGTTCCCTTAATCCGGCTCACACTTCCCTTAGACAAATGTGACCCGCTTCGTGCGACATGATTCTTCTTTTTCTTTTTTGGTGACTTTTCAATGCCATCTCTTGTATTCTGATCGCGCTCTAACAACTCACTGCGCGGCACCATTCTCCTAGAATTCGGATCATACACTAGTGTGTGGTCGGAGGAAACGGATCCGGCATCGCTCTTTGAACGTGGGTATGAAAAGTTTATAGATGAACTGGGGCTGCTCGGTCGGATTTCTACCGAATGTCTCGATCCAAGAATCGCGTCAGATTGTCGAACATTGGACAAATCCCCGACAGTTGCAGCTCCAAACCATGTACCCTGTCCATCTTTCATTTTTTGGCTTGCCGTTTGGAGCGGCTGAGTCTGCAGACTCATGGCTCTCCTGTGACCTGCATTCGTCGCATTCGACTTATACTGATCCTTCTTCGGAATGGTCGGTACCGGGGGTACATCGTGCGAGTTGGGGGCGGCGATACGGGCAGCCGATGGTGATGGCGAACGTGAGCGAAAGGTTCGATCCGACATGGATCCGGAGCTTGGTACTCGATGCAACTCAGCCCTGCCTTGATCACGACTCCCAGCGGAAGATATAGACGCGCTTCTCCGCATGGCGCGTTTGGATTGTACTTGGGCGACATTCGTAGGAGTCGTCGGGCGAGCTTTGAGGGCAGCGGCGGCAGCTGCGGAGGAGAGCGAGATTGATGGTTCACGGCGCGCAAAAGCTGAAGCGGCTGCGGTGGCCGCGCTGGGGTTGGCCGTCTCTCTAGTGAGAGGCTGTATCGTGCACAAAATATCCATATTAGCATGCGATCCAGGAGGCAAAAAAAAAAAAAATGAGATGAAGCAATGGAAAAATCGTTGGCTCGTTGTCGGCATGGACGGACACCACCATCGCATGCTGCATGCTGCATGCAGTGCATCTATGTCAGGCCGATGCCTTCCAGGCCGAACTCTAAAGCCAGCGCCGGTATCGTCGAGTTGGTTGAAGCAAGCGTACCTGGGCGGGAGGCCTGTGCCTCCTGGAGGGTCCAAACATTGTGGTTTTGGGGCGGCGCGAGGCCAGCTGCTATCAGCAAGCAGAGCTCATGAGAATTGGGATCCAAGTATAGTAGAAAATAGGAAAGGGCCGCGGTATGGTTGCGACACAAGACGCGGGACTGTATAAGCGATAGGAATGAAGTTGAAGTAAGGCGCAGAAGTGAAAGATATGTCTTGGGTTTTGTTGGAGCTGATGACGAAAGGCATTAAGCCACTCAGGCTAAGGGGAGCGGGTCCACTTCCTTTTTTCCTTAGCATCGTTCATAAGAGACGAAAGCGGGCGGAAATGAGGATGGCCCCATGGTTGACGTCAGGGCGGGCCGAGGGGGCCCTTGTCACCCAGTTTCAAGACACCAAGGCCTGAAGCGCCGACCAGGTGAGACGGGACAGCTGGCGCCTGGAGAGATCGGCCTCGTCGGAAGGGTCTGCAATGACGACAGCAAGTACTCGAGGGACAGCCCTATCTAAGCACCGTGGTCTTCGAGACAAACAAACGTCACGCGGGGAAAGGTCGCTTCGTTCGTTGGCTGCCCATGTCGATCTAGAAGGATACGGTGGTACCAAGCAGCGCAGAAAAGGCATTCGCACGTTTGTTTGTGTTCTCGTTTCTGGACTGGTACTAGTATCTTGCACCTCTTCTCTAGTTATAAACTGATGTAATACATTTTGGCCGGCTGCCTCTGTCTCCCAAAAAGGCGGACAGCTTGGCCCTGCAAATCTCGACAGCCATTCAAGGCTAACGAGAGACTAGCGGCCAAGCCGAACAGCCTGAAAAAAAAAAATGCCAGCGTCATTCACAACAACGAGTTGAGATTGCGCTCGGACCATCCCAAGCAGATCGCCTCCAAGGGGTCATGTTATGGGCGAACTAAACTTACCCAATCGGGCGCTTCGGGTGATGCGGTCTCCCGACGTCCAACTCTGCGACGCCGATTCTCCAACCAAACTGCCGAGCCAGACTTGAGATGGTGGGGTGAATAGTGAATTGGTTGTGATTGGATCTCCTATAAACTTAACAACCGGACATTCGGATTTATCAAGGAGGGTGCATGATGGTTCTATTTCAAAGCCGTGCGTGGCATGGGACTGCCCACGTTATATGTACGGCAATAGTGGAATAGAATGTAACCCATCCACTCACTGGCTTCGGTAACGAGTGACCGAGTGATCCCCGAGCTTTGGAGCTTCCCCACACATTAGTAGTCGATTAGCTGGGTGGTTCAAACGTTGATATAATATCGTGAACGGAAAAAAAGGAATAAATGAAGATAAGCAAATGCCCGGAGCAAATTTTGAATCTGGTTAGCACGAAATTAAAGCTGATGGTTTCTTTATATGCTGCCCATTGGCGTTGGCTATTCAATTCCAATTTTCCTTGACATTCAGCTGTATCCTCTCCTGCATGGCTCGGTTTGGTGGCTTGTAAGTGATGCCCCTCGAAAACTCGCCAAATTCAAGCTCCACTCATGAGATCTGATGCTCCAAGTGGGGCTCAAATCTTTATCCAATGCCATCTCGATCTCATGATTTCGGGGTATCGCACCTTGATTCATTTTTGAAACTTGTTGAGCCTGTCTGTACTTTGTGACGCGGAATAAAACCACAAGACCCCGCTCGAATGCCTCGCCTATGTACGTGCCTGCATGTACAAAAATGCACTCCGCTGATTCGCAAGGTGCGGAAGGTGGACAATTTACCCCGGCCCACTCGGTAACTTAGCGTCTGAGCAACGTTCCCATCGACCGTGGGATCATCAGTGAGGGGCAGCCTATTGCACAGCCCCAACTGTGCACTTCTCGGTTCCTGAGTTTCCCGAGCAATCATCATCTTGGCGGCTGAGATCGATCTGTTGCTAACGCTAAGGCTGACCCTTGCCCACCTTGGTCCAAACAGAGTTCACAAGTCCAGCAAGCAACCAGAGGCACGCCCATCGTATCATGAGTTTGGATTGTTCTATCTCTAGGTGCAGGCAAAGAATGGACACCAACGACAGACTTTTGTCTGAGCCAGAAATGTTATCCATACTGACGTCGTGGTTCTTAAACAAACCTCCTCCCGAATACAAAAGTCTCCCTACATCCGAACGTTCTCGCCAAAAATCCCAGTCCACGGAGCGTCCTCCCCACCGATTCTGCTCCTCCATTGTTTGCTGTCCATCGCTGCCTAGGAAGTAACAGGATTGGAGTCTGATTTAACAAGTACCTGCAACCGTGGCACAAAAGAAAAGAATGTGCTAAGCAGTTTTATAACTTCCGGAGACACACATCCAACCGCTCTTGTTCATACATTGATGGAATACAGTAGCCATGCTATCCACCAAAACCCAAACAACGAGTTGCCGGTTTCAAACCTTTCAAGTTCTGCTCCAAGGTTGTAACTTCCAGGCGATACAGCTCTTCACCTAAGTCCTGAGACTTGGTGGTCTATGGTAACCCCCGCCCCTGTCTATGTCAGGTGGGATGTCCAGTGGTGGGTTCGAATATTCGTCTTCGAAATCGTCCCCATAATCTTCTTCCGACTGCGTAGAGTGACCATGAGAGTCTAGTGGTGGGGCTTCATGGTCGCCGAAAGAATCGGCTTGGTCCTGGACAGGGGAATGCGGAGCATTAGGCCCCTTAGCAGCAGCCTTGCCAGGTTTTCTGCCCTTTCGACTCTTTGCCTTGGCCTTTTCGAGAAGTCTCTTGCGATCTGCCTCTTCTTTTCGAAGACGACGGTCTTTGATCTCGTAATCTCGAATAAGCACTCTTGGTGGCTCGCCAAAGATGCGCTCATACTCGCAAAATTCACAAATCCAAATATCCTCGGCCTTCGGAGGATTTTGGTAGTAATTATCAGCAGCAATTCGTCGTCGGTTCCGAGCTGCCCGAGAAAGTCCCTTCTCCAACCCGTGGCGTCCTCTGCGACGTGAATGTCCGGATCCGCCACTCGTGGTTTTGGATGAGCCATCATGATGGCCGGCATTGCCATTAACTCCCAACGACAGACCGGAAGTTTGAGTGGCCATGCTATTCTTCGCGGAATGGCCTTGCATAACCATTAGCGATTTGCTCCTTCGAAACGATCAGTGGATACTTACCGGGCCACTGAACAGTGCCGGGAACCTGCGAATCGCAGGTGAATGTGAACTGAGTTGAGGCTGGTGCCGGCTTTATGGCTGAGTGTTGCTGCAGGAGGCTGATGTTCTCCTGACCTTGAGGCCGCAACTTCTCGGCGTTTGCGATGGCGCTAGATATGATGCCGGTGCCCTCGGGTTCTGGAAAAATGATTAGAAATGTCAAATATTCGGGTTGAATAATGCAAAATGAAGATGAAGAAAATCGAAATGATGAGGTCGCAAAAGTTGCGGTGCAGAGAGGGAGTTGTCAAGAAATGCAGGTGGGGTGTGAAAACGCATGCTGTTGGGGTTATGTATGCAGTGCATGCAGCTGCCCAGAACTCAAACATGACGTGCAATACAGAGCGCTTTGTTACAACAAACAGATAGGACCTACCCGAAGACGCCCACTGTGGCGCAATTTTGGATGTACGCCCACCCCATGTGCTGTTACCATCAGGCAATGCTCGCAATGGGCTTCTTGCATTTCTGGATCGCCCAAGTCTTCCTCTCCCAGGCCCTGATATACCCTGGCTGTTAGTCATAAACGTCCCTGTGGCTGGGTAGCCCGGGCTTGGATAGCCTGGAGTAGGCGAGTATGGCTTATCACCATTCAACTCGCTTCCGGGGGACTGGGCCCCGGAAGATATTGCGAGCGTGTTGATCTCATTATTTAAAGCATGTGTTCCGTTGATAACCCCATCCCCTGCCGAAGGAATCTTTCGCTTCTTTTTATTGTTTGTGTTCTCAAAAGAATCGTATCCGTCAACCGATGACGCTGCTGATGGAGGTGGTTGAGGGTTAGGGTGGAGGTTCTGCTCCAGTTTCGATGGACGAACGGGTGTGCGATTTAGGATTTCCGGAGGAGATCTCGTAACCAGGGTGCTTCGCAGCGCGGCCTCGTCGTCGTACGCATCTGGCAACCCCGCGCCACTCTGCCGTGGTGTGTAATTACGTCCAGAATCGTTTCGGCGTCCTTGCTCCGCTGGGCTCAGGGAGCCCACCCTCGGCGGACTTCCCTCCTCCTTAACAGTATATGGGGGGTAGTAGAAGAGCGGGGTGTTTTCGTGGGCGGAGGGTGGGTATCTGATTGAGTCAGCGACTTCGGGCGATAGTCTCTCTCGAAGTCGACGCCTCGGCAATGGCCGAATCGGTCGATCTGGGAACAGCGACGATACGGTATCGGGGGACATTATCGGGCTAAGATCTGCTGACAAGAAAGCAAAGCGTCGCGTTAGCAAATAACTGACCATGGCATCAACGAGGCAAGTGGTGGGAATAAATATTGGGAGGTATCACAACTACACGTCATATCGCAGCTGGAATGGAGCTAGAAGCAGCAATGAGCCGCTCTATATGAATGCTGGGAAATCCAAGGGGAATTGTAGCGGGCCGGGGACCGGGAAACTGAGGGGAAGCATACCCATCACTCATCATGTGTAAATTCGAAGAGCACGAGCAATATAGCAACGGGACCTGCCAGAGCAAGGGAAGCAGAGTGCAAGTGCCCTGAATCAAATCAAGAAGCAGTGGCTTAGGAAATCCAAAAAATCGAAGGGGTCGCTCGTTGGAGGGGGGGGGTATCAAAACAAATCGTTGGGGGTAAGGTGCGCTGTTCGGTCGGGCCCTAAAGTATTCTGCGGGTCAGATATGGTGGTCGACACGGGCATGTGCAGAGTGGACAGGTCAACAGGGTACGCCCAACACGACGACACAACGGTCCATCACAGCCCTCTGGTCTCACGGCTGTGAAACAGCGCAGTTCGTTGTGCGTGCATCGGGTAGGCACATAGGTTGGTGGGCGTTGAGCGGGTGCCGAGCCCGAATCCCGACTTACCCAAGTGATCAAGTGGGCTACCTGGTCCGTGGAAGCGGAGGGAGGAGTGAGGGACCTCGGCCGGAGGGCCGGGCAAGCAACGGAGCTTAGGCGAGAGGATTGGCTGCCGGACGAGGATACAGAGAGCAAAGGACGTGGGTATGAGCCTCAGCACGGCTTCGGGAGGCTCAAGGAGGAACGGGATGTCGAGGACTCGATGCTGCGTGGTCGGCTGGACTCGATTGCAAATGATAGTGGTGGCTGCTGTGCGGTTGGGAGGTGCCGTGCCCCAGGCCAGGGCCACCTCAGACAGTTAGTCAGCAAAGCCGTCATGGTGGGGAGGGCTGCCACATCCCAAACCGGTAATTAATGAATTATCCACACACAGCACAGGGCGAGGTTGAGCTGTGCATAAATCCACTTCTCGACTTATGCACAAGCACCCGATGCGCAAAAGCATCCACGGCTCCAAGGCGAGCGAGGTGCGCCAACGCCTGCGCCAGCCAGTGCCTGCGCCATCCCCAGCCCCGCAGGGATTTCTGGTGGGCATCGGATGTAGAGCACGCGCTGGAGCTGCTCCATCTCCCTGCAAAAGCCAAAGCGCTAGTGAGACCACCCACTGCCCATGCCCATAATACCCATACCACCCATACCCGCTGCCCGCTGCCCACGCCCACGCTGCATCTAGGTCGAGTTCCCGTCCTCTTCCTCTCCGTCCATCCTCTCGTTTACCTCACCTCACCTGTCTCCGCGCTTGACACTCGACGCCTCGGGCCACCGTCCTCTCTGTCTGCTCCCCCCGGCCCTCCTCCGTGCCATGCCTATTGCGCATCCGCCCGTTCTCGACATGCTTAGTTGCCAATCTCAACTCCGATCCGACTTCTCTTCCTCGTCACGTCTCTGCCAGTGCCAGTAGCGCTCCCGTCGGCCTCGGCCCTCTTTGCCTTCTCCCCCATCCCCGGGCACGCTGCCAATTCTCTCGCGCCTTGCCACAGCTCGACCTCGCGGCGCACTGCACTCCCGCCCTCCTGTCTTTCAGGGCCCGTCGCTCCATCCTCCCTTGCTCCTCGTACCCGCGCTCCCCCTCACCCACCCGCGTCCTCTCAATGGCACCGCCCTCGCCGCGACGATCATCGAGAGCCCGCGCTACCAATCCACAGTCCCAGCAATCTTCAGTCTCCTCGGGTACATCTGGCCGCCACGAGCGGAGCACCCGATCTGTCACAAAACCTTCCTCCAGCAAGTCGACCCCAACCGCCTCTCTCTCGTCAGAGCCACTCGAGGACTTTGACGACACCCTCCTCACCCGACGACGAAAACGCGGCCTCGACGAAGAGACGGACAAGTCGTCTCGACCAGACGCTTACGACATGCCGAACGGAAGCGATGACCTCCCAGAGGAGGAGGACGAGGCCGTCCGCTGCCTGTGTGGTGCAGAAGAGTACCCGGGTCGCCCGCCCGTGGACGGCCCCGATATCGACTTTTTCGCCGCCATTGAGTTCACCGAGGATGTTACAGGCTTCTTCGTTCAATGCGACGTTTGCAAAGTCTGGCAGCACGGCGCCTGTGTCGGCATCTTCAGTGCCGAGAGCTCACCAGACGAATATTTTTGTGAGCAGTGTCGCAAGGACCTCCACAAAATCCATACTGCCAGTAACGGGTACGTCGCATTTCCCTGCTCATCCATGAGCGATGATCATGTCTCGAGGGAAAATTTCCGTCTTGATTTCGCGTTTTTTATTTATTCTGGTGGCGCTCGACCAACTTGGCAATTCTGCCTCATTTTTTCGTCCCTCCCCCACACAAGCGTTTGCCAATTTTCATCGCGTCCTCACCACTGACCCATTTGCAAATTCTAGGCAAAAATACTCCAAATATGTTCCACTGAACCGTCACTCACGCGCCACATCCCGAGCCACCTCAATTGCCAAGGAAGGTGCTCGATCGCCTAGAAATGGAACGAGCAAAACTCAGAAGCCAGCCGCGACCTCGCAGGCTTCCAAGCGACGATCCACGATGAACAGTCGCGATCGGGCCTACGATGACGAACAACTCCTCCGCGCCATCGAGGCCAGCAAGGAGGATGCTCCTCAAGAAATCCCAGACAACACTGCCAGGCGAACCAAGCGCGGGCGCAGTGACAGTGAAGAGTCCGTCGCCGTAGACTCCAAGCCATCGGATGGCAAGCTGATTTCGTCAAGGAACAACGTGAGCGTCAAAAGACAGCGAACCAGTTCTCGATCCACTTCTCCCACAGCGGAGACAGTAGAGGCACCCAGTCTCGACGAGACGGACGACGACCTCAATGCTCGAAACGGTTCGAAGAAGGCCCGCAACGGCAAGGCCCAGCGAGACAAGGTCGAAAAAGATGACAAGGAACGACAACGCCAAGAAGCCGCAAGCAAACGCAAAGGCCGCGCCGACCGACGCCGCGGAGATGGTGAGTCTCATTTCCCTAGCAGGAGCACCCCAGAAGCTAACAATGCAGACTCTGACCCCTCAGACGAAACCCCCCCTGCCCCGGCGAAGCCACCCGTGGCCAAGTTGGAGGAACCTCCGGTCGTCCCTGAACCTCAAGTCGAGCCGCAAACTACACCAGATACCCCTCCGACCAACCAGCCGCCGATCGGAAGCTCCCATAAGAGGGGAGCCAGGAGCAACCACAAGAAAGGAAAGGGGAGAAATCAATACACCAGAGACCGAGAAGGGGAGAATGGCGATTCCCCCGCAAGGTCCATGTCACGCGATATCCAGAAAAATGGGGATGAGCCTCCCAGCACGGGGCACGGAAAATCAGCAGCCAGTGAACATCGACACAACGCCAAGTCCAAGTCGGCTCTGCCCAACAAGCTGAGCATGGTGGACATGAAGCGTCGGGTTGGTGCCATCATGGACTTCATTTCGAGGACTCAGGTCGATCTAGCTGCCGAGTCCAATCCACTGCTCAGCGGAGACTCGAGCGGGCAGCCTTCACCCCAAAAGACGCCGACGCCTCAGACCAACGGCCACGCGGACAGACAATCCAGCACGGCCGACGAGGAGAGCACGCTGGAATCAACTCACGATAAAGATTTCAAAGAGCTGAGCTGCATGGAAATGATGGATGTTCTGACACGGGATATGGTCAAGTGGCAGAACCAATACGTATGATGTCGTGCCGACATGAAGGGAACGGGGTTGTCTGCTGTGATAATCGGCGTCGGTTGTATTTGCGGGTCTGGTGTATGATTCCAGGAGTTTTACGGTTGGGTGCATTTCCGGCGCTTTTCAAAGCATCGAGGAACGATGCGGGAGGTTTTCTTTGCCCTGAACACTATTCTTTTTTTTTTCCTCTCTCGGGTTTTCATTTCTTTTCCATCCTTTCAAAGGCCAGCCCCACCACAGGTTTTCAATCCTTTCCGGGCTGAGCACGGTTTATTTCTACATATACCCAAGCAGGCTTGCTCCACGGCTCGACCCAACAGAGGTCTCTCTCATACAGTTACACAACGAAAAGATGCGCAATGTTTTGACAGATTTTGTTTTTTGGATGGTTCAGGTACGCTTGGACGTTTGTTTTTTTTTTTATGATGAGTTGCAAGGTGTGAAGTGAACAAGGAAAACAAAATACCCTTTTATAAGTACAATATAGTACATCAGATTGGACAGATATCCAATTCTTTATGCGCCCGCCCTCTCCTGAGCACGTGCCTTCTTCTGCTGTTTCTTCGCTTGGTTTAGGCTCAGCTTTGTATCATGCTGTAGCGCCATGTGTTGGTCTATGGACTCGTCGGAGAGATCATCGAGGACATATTTGCCCAGCTTGCCAATCCGCCACTGTGACAGTATGCGGGCGGCAGCCTCTTGGAAATTGGGGAGACCGCCGGCCTTGATCTTGCCGTCCTTCTTGGCCACGGCCGTCAGAAACTCCATCACATCGTTGGTCGGCTCGCAGTATCGCTTGTAAATCTCTGGGTCCCACAGGTTGAAACGGTAAAGGAGGTAGTCGGCGAGGATCTCGTCCTGGATCAGACCCTTCTTGATGCCCTGGACTAGGGCAATCTTGATCATGGTTTCGCTATCATCAACGTAGGGCTGGAAAATACCCGGCGTGTCCAGCACGTAGACGCCGTCTCCCACGCCGCCGTTCTCCTCCGTCTCCAGAATCCGCACCGGCGTCCCGACTTTGCGCGTGACGCCGGCCTGGTCGCCCGTCTTTGCCACCTTGGCATTCCTGGACGGAGCGCCGGTCCTGCGCAAGGTGTTCAAGACGGTGCTCTTGCCGACGTTGGGCATGCCCACAATCATGGCGCGCATGCCCGTCAGCGAATCGACCGCCCGAGCCACATCCTTGACCTTTGCGAGCAGAGACTTGGTGGCGCCGGCGCTAGTCTTGTCCCAGAACACGACGCGATCGCCGTGCAGCTTGCGCAGGGCCCGGACGGCGCTGGGGGTGTCCCTCCCGAGGTCGGATTTTGTGTATACGACGATGCGCTCGCGGCCGGCGACGGCGCGCTCGAGCTGCGGGTTGTGCGTGGACAGCGGGAGTCGGAAGTCGCGGCATTCGAGGATCAGGGAGATGTTGGAGAGCGTCTTGATGATCTTGGCTTCGCCTGCGGCATGGTGGCCCAGATAGTACGTCTTAGGGATGGAGTTGGGTAGTGGGAATGCCTGGCGGGGGACGAATCGCGACATTTTCAGAAAAAAAATCACCGTGGTCGTATTATTCGTATCATAGTGTCTGGAGCGCTCTCGCTCTAAAGGTCGAAGAGGCAGTCTTTCGATGTGACTGGAATTGGGCCTCAAGAAAAAAAAAAGAGGATGAATGGATAAGAATCATCAGCCTCGTGAGGGCCCGCGATGGCTGCTCAGCCTTGCCCCACGAAGGCACGTGCTGATAAGGAATTGAAGCTTAGATAAGTTTTCTCCATGACGTCACGCAGCAGGGAACCTATTGGACCAATGGATATTGCAGAATCAACCACGAGGATTGATTCGCCCTAGTCTGTAAAGAACCCTACCACAGACTAGATGCCATGACATACAAATGAGAATGAAGATGCTGGATGCCAAGACGAAAGCCAAGATTCAAAATGCTTGGCCGAGCTTCCCAACTCTCAGCCCCCCGAGGGTTGAAAAAGTCAGATATGGCGCCTCCCCCCCCAGGATTGATGGTGATTTCCTCCCCAACGTAGACTTTGACAATTTAAACAAGTTTTCGTTGTCTCTTTTCAATGGCGGGAAACCCAGCATCCAATGGGGCAGATCGCCTCTCAAACAGAGCCTCGTCGACTTCGGCAGATCTCCAGCAAGGCTCCAGCCGAGCACCTCACGGAGAAGAGATACGCCGAGCCTCACAACCGCAGGCAGTCATCCAAAACGAAGAAGTTGACAACTCGACGCCTCCGCAGAGACCAAAGCGCCGAGCCAGATACTTTGGAATTGGCGGGAAGCTGCGTCCGTTCCGGCTCCTCAAAGAAGACATTGTCAACATCAAGAGCCGGTGGGTTTCAGATTGGCAAGTCTTCAACCAGCAGGTTGTTGCAAGCGCCGTGTACATCTTTTTTACAAACATTCTGCCAGGCATCACATTTGCCAGTGACCTGTATACCTTGACTGGTCAGTCGTGGGGCACTATCGAGATAGTTTTTAGCACTGGATTGTGCGGACTAATCTTCTCGGTGTAAGCGACTCAACCACAATAGGCTGTTTAAGGGCGAAATAACTGACGATGAACAGTTTCTCCGGTCAACCTTTGACCATCCTTGGCGTCACGGGGCCATTCTCGGTTCTTGCCGAGAACGTCTATGAATTATGTGAGAAGGAGTTCAATGTAAGCCACCCCCGTAAATGTCTACAAAATCTTGTCTCATCCATTCATAGGTCGAGTTTCTGCCCGTCATGGCGTGGACGCTGATCCACGCTGGCTGGATGCACTACCTCTTGGCCATCTTCAACGCACACGATTGGACTATGCAATACGTCACACACTTTAGCGCCGACATCTTCTCGCTGCTAAACAGTGTCATTTACTTTCACAAGGCGGCAATGGAGCTCAAGCGTACGCACGCCAGGGTGTCGCTTGCAGCCTTCCTGTACGCCATCATCGGGGCGTTTGGCACATGTATATTCGCCATTGTCTTGTCGACAGCCAACTCTTGGAAACCCCTGTTTCACCGATACGTCCGTCTCGGGTTGACAGAATATGCCGCCGCCATCTCCATCATCTTCTGGATCGGAATGCCCTACATAGGGGAACTGAAGTCACTCGATCACGAGCGCCTACAGGTTCAGAGATCCTTTAGACCTTCTAGTCCCGACCGATCAACTTTCTTTGTTCGGTTTTGGGAAATTCCCATCGAGTGGGTGTTTCTGTCCATAATCCCTGGTGCGATTGTGACGGTCCTGTTTTACTTTGACCATGAAATCAGCAGCATCATCTGTACTGGCAAGCGTTATGGTACGCAAAAGCCCGGTGGGTATGCATGGGACATTGTACTCTTGGGGACTACAACCATCCTCTGTGGCATCCTTGGGATCCCTCCCGCAAACGGGCTCCTGCCACAGGCTCCACTGCACTCGGAGTCGCTAATGCACTACGTTCTGGAGACCCCCGAGCCAACTGAGGACGGTGAGGAGCGGGAGACGCCTCGACCAGTTGCCCGAACATACGAGCAGCGGTACTCGCACTTTATCCAGGCCGTTCTCATCCTCGTCTTCGTCTCGCCGCCTCTGCAAAAGCTGCTCGGCTACACCCAGACGTCTGTGCTGGCGGGGCTCTTCATGTTCATGGGCTACCAGTCTCTATGTGTCAACCCCGTTCTGTATAGGATAGCCAACATGCTCACGCCAACATCAGAGCTCCCCGAGCTGCCTCCGGGAGTCACATGGAAGGGCATCCACATGTACACCATCGCCCAGATCGTCCTCACGGGCATCGTATTCGGAGTTACGCTAACTGTGGCGGCCCCCGCGTTCCCACTCATCATCATCGCCTTGGTCCCCGTACGGTTGTCACTCATGAACAAGGTGTGGAGCCGCGAGACGCTAATGCTAGTGGACGGGTGGGCATGTCGGGAGGGAAAGCCCGAGGACGCAGCATCCCACACGGACGCTGTGCAAGGATCCGGGGACGAGGAGAAGGGGAGGGGCTGATGTCCCTTGGCGAGTTCTGCACTCAATCAAAGGGCGCCAGATGTTTGGCTGCGGGACAAGAGGCGTATTGGTTGTCTTGGATTTATTATGCATGCGGAACTTTATTCCGCTCATTTGCCTTGTAGGTAGTTATGTAGACTGCGACAAGCTACCCCGCAAAATCCCCAATTCCATCTCCTCAATCTTCACCCCGCAACATAGCCTTTTCTGTGAACAACTTGCGGGAACTAGTAGTCCTGAGAAGAAGCCGAGAAGTCGGAAGACGATAACCGCAACCGCAACCGCGCCTCTTCAGATATTATAATTTTTGCACATCTTCGCAGAGGCCCGTGTCTCGTTCCAGTGTTTCGATAGTTTCACATTGTTCCAACTTGGTAAAAATGGCTTTCTCAGTTGAAGGAAAGGGCGCCATCGTCACCGGAGGGGGTTCCGGTATATATGCATCTTCCATGTCTCAAGCCACCAACTGAGCTGACTATTGTTCGCTAGGTATCAACCTCGAATTTGTTCGCATTCTGCTGTCCAAGGGATGCTCGGTTTTAGTTGCCGACCTCAAGCTCCAGCCAGAGGCTGAGGAGTTGCTCAAGGAGAACCCATTCCCAAATGCCTCTGGCAAAGCGGGTGCCTTTTTCCACAAGACCAATGTCGCATCCTGGCCCCAGTTGACGGACATGTGGAAGACTGCCTTGGCCAAGCTGCCTTCGGTCGACCTCGTCGTTCCTGGCGCCGGTCTCTTCGAGCCCAAGTGGACCTCGTTCTGGGAGCCCCCCAAGACGGAGACGAACCCCGACACTGTCTCAGTCGATCCCGCAGATGCAGACCCCGGCCACTATGCCATCTTTGATGTCAATCTCATCTCCCCTGTTCGTCTCAGCCAACTTGCCATTAGCCATTGGACAAAGAACAAGCAGAAGGGATGTCTGGTGCACGTCGGCAGCATTGCGGGCTTCACGGCCGGCATCAACACGCCGCTCTACTTTGCAAGCAAGCATGGCCTTCACGGGTTCGTGCGATCATTGGGAGGTCTGCGCGACCAGTTGGGCATCCGAGTTGGATGCGCAGCACCCGGTGGCGTGAGAGTGAGTTGATATTAACTTAGAAGCCTCTGTTGTATATATACTAACCCCTTTCCCAGACTCCTCTCTGGCGCGATGACCCCACCAAGGCAGCGATGCTGGACGAGAACACAGTGCTCATGGACCCAGAGGAGGTGGCTCAGGGCATGTGGGAGCTGGTTGTCAACGAAGATTATGGCGACGGAACCATCCTCGAGCTCACCAAGGGAAGCCGCAGGGTCATTCCCATGTTTGGCGCGACGCCACCCAGCGGTGCCGAGTCTCGAGTGCCGGGCTACGTGGCGGCGGAAGAGACGTTGTATGAAAGGTTGAAGACTGAGGGTCTCAACGTCTGATTTGATAGTGCCGGTTTTGTGCTGTAGCTAAATTCATGGTATAAATTATTCACCATTTCGTCACATGTCAACAAGGCCATGCCGCTCACCAAGATCTGCCGCAGTTCTGCTGTTTTTTTTTCTCCGCTAGTTATGCAAGTCATTTGACATCTCAATGAAATAAACGGCCATGCACGATGCACATGTACGTGGCCATAAAACTCAATGAAGCTGCAGTGGTGCCTATAATTGGAAGTGCCTCGGCAATCGAGTCCCGCAGGTGACGCATGGCGTCGGGGGAGGCGCAACCTATAGATTGAAGTGCAACAATAACCGGCAGGCAATTGAGTCTCGGTGGTTATCGCTTGCAGCCAGGCAGCAGTGACACTTCCGAAGCAGGATATTGGTGGGAAAGCCATTCATTCCCTCGGATTGGCCAATCGAGATGATGGCTGAAGAAGTGCCAAAAGTCTGACAACGCCAGTGTCACTCGATTGCAAACACCTATCCGCTTCCTAAATAGAAAGCCTAATACAATAAATAATACTTCATAATACTGGCATAATGATTAAAACACTTATCCTTATATATGTTGGGTTATCTGCACTGGTTTATTTTATTTTTATTTATTTTAATTGGTGGCTGGCCTGTTGCAAGACGTTGTCAGACCACGGCTAGCAGCAACGACCATCGTCTATTCCCTTTCTCCCATGTAGCTTACTATTATAATATTTGCATGGTAGCGTATAAGCGTGCCCGTGGGAAGTGAACATGCCCCCTCCAAACGTAAGACATCATTAGAATTCAACCCACAGACGCCGACTAGACTTAAAATTAACCATGATCCCCCTCCCCCACGATCTGACTTGTCAAATCTCGTTCTACGCTACTAAAATAGAAAATAATTGGTGATCCATCTTCTGGGGCCGCGGAGCTCGCATCGAGGAGCAGTAGCGAGGGAGCACACACTCCATGGTGGTTGGTGTGTCACGCCCACGCGAGTTTTCTCGTCCCGCCGCTACGCGCGCTCTTTGTGGTCCATGGGAGGGGGGAAAAAAGGTTGGGTGGGTTCAACCATGTAACATGCCCCTTTCAGTAGGTACAACTCGGCACCGGCCTATCAGAAATGGCTGCACAACGCCAGCCGGCTCGGGAGGGCATGGGTGGGTGGTCTAGATGAAACTCGCTACCCGGGCTCCACAATCGTATTTTTATTTTGAGCCTCCCTCCCTTGGCTTGAGCGCTGTCGAGCTACTCTTTTTCAATACTTTGTTTGAATGACAGCTGGGTCCAATGTGTTGAGCTGACATCTGACATCGAGCACGTGTCCGAAGATGCGGCTGAAGGTCTTCTTCTGCTACCATCGAAGCGAGTCATGATGGTGTGTGGTGGGCTCTGCCACTACCCTAGACTAACATGCCCATCTTGCTCCGCGCAGTGTCACAAACAAGAACCAATCATGGTAGGAATTTGTACCACTCACCTCGAGCTTGGCTCAGGTGTGATTTAATTATTAGTTACCCACAATTGCGCGACCTGGACTTCGGGTGGCAAGATTGAACTGTAGCACATGGGCGTCTAGACCTCAGAGACCCATTCATGCCTCCTTTTGGGGACACGAGTCGTGCCTATGCCATTGACTCGGGCTACGAGGTTTTCCAACACTCAACAATTGAACTAGGGGAAACAGTTCAATGGTTGAAGCGCACATACACACCCACTGGAGATACTGAACATTCCCGTACCCGTCTTCTAGTGCTTATTCAAAACTAAACAAACGTCACAAGCAGGCAGCAGATATTGTTTACGCAAGGCAATGATTGTGGGCGAATTCATGGTTTTGCTTTATTCCGTAATATAATTAACTGCCCTGCCAAAGTTATGGCCCAAAGGAAAAGCCCCATCCCGTTGTCCTAGAATGGCCTCCATCTGCACAACTTTTCCCGACAAGAGATATACACCCGGGTAGCACACATGAGTGCCCCCCGACTAGATGAAAAGCGGCCACTTTGATATTCCAAACTAAATCGTAACATGCCATTGAAATCTCTCCTTCGCATAGGGGTAGATGGATAGTGATGTGATGATGTTGCTGGTATAGGTGGTGGTAGACGAGTGAATATATTCATCCCCAATGGTAATGGTGGGAAGAATGAAGAATGCTCAGGCTGTAAAAAACAAAAAAAGAAAAAATCCATATGTCGCATGCCAGATAATTGAGCTCGCAAAACGAGCTGGGTATCTCGATGAGCATCTTCACGCTCCTCTTGCCCTCCTCTCTCCTCGTCCTCCACAGGCTCCCAATCTCGTCAAGCATCTCGTCCTCAAAACGTGAACTCGACCCCAGCTCAAGTTGATGCTCATATACATAATGATGAAACCACAAAAAGGGGGAGGGGATAGGGGGATAATTTCCTAAACATCAGTCGGCTCGGATGCGTCGTTGCTCGTCCAGAAAATGTAGTAGAAGGTTTGTTGAAGGTTTGCGGTAGTGTGTGTTAATTGGTAGTAAAGAAAAAATAACAAATAAAATAACGAAGGCGTGAAATTAGCGAAAAAAAAAGTCGGTGCTGCGTTGCTTCGGGTTGTCATGAATGTCTGCACTGGATGGTGGGGGAATGAATTATTTGATGTTCTTGAAGAGGTCGTCGCCCAGGCTGCCCTCGTCCTTTTCGAGGTCGGTCAACTCGGGGATCATGGGAGGCGGCGGGCCGACGGGCTTCTTGAAGGTGGGAGTGGGAGGAGCTGCCGGGGCGCTCTCGTAGAGCACGCTGGTACGCTTGGGGGTTGTGTCTCCTCCTCCGGTTATCCGTCGGAACCAACCGCTGCTCCTCTTGGACTTGCGCTCATCGATATAGCTGGAGCCGCTCTGGCTGGTGGGTCGAGCACTGCTGGCGACGGTGAGATTCCCGTTGGTGGTCTGGCCCTCTAGGTAACTGTTATTCAATGTGCCTCTGGAGAATAGACGACGGATGCTGCCTTGGCGGCTCGAGGCGGCCGGGCTTAGGGGGACGGCATCATCCGCGGTGCGCTTTGTTCCTGCGAGATTACCATTGGTAGAAGTAGTAGCAGAGTCGTCCAACTCCTCCTTGACGGGTCCTTTCTTTTCGCTTGCCGGGGGAGGTGTCTGGGGAGGAGTGGGAACCTTCTGGACCGGAGAATCCGGGGGCGGAGGGATGTTGGTGCCGTCGGTGATGCTTCCGAAGTTGAGGTTGAGGGCGGGCAGCTCGAAGCGTCGAGCTGCGGTGCCGGTGCTGGCGAGAGTCGGCATGATGTCGGTGGGAGTGGACCAAACGTGTTGGATCAGGACCCGGGGTTTCAAAGGAGGAAGAAGTGGTGGTGGTGGTGGTGACCGGGAGGGTTAAAAAAAGGAGAGTGCGGCGCAGGATAGGGCCGGGCAGCGGGCAATTCAGCTAGGTCGGGCGTCCGGCAGAGCAGAGCAGAGCGGCGGATCGGCGAAAGGTCGAGGTGGTGTAGATGTCGGAGAAGAAGAACGGCCTCTCTCTCGTGGTCCCCGCAGAAAATAGAATGACGAGGCCCTTTGGGAAAGGAGAGATTTGATTTGGTTTTCTTGTGCTCAGGGTCGTAGACCGAACGTGGGAAAGTAGAGCCAGGGGGGGTGGTGGTTGCAAGGATCTGAGCGTGGCGTGGTGTGCTCGTTTGAATCTGGCGATGGGGAATTGACTGAGTCGTGCTGAAAGGACGCCGACGATTTTTAGAGAGGTGTGTGTGTGCACAGATAGCTGATTGGCAGGCGTGAATGATTTGAAGACGGGATAATTGGGGGATGGCGAGGACGATAGGCGAAGATGCGATGGAGAGGACAAGCGCAGTGTCAATGGCTTGTGCTCAATCGAGTTTGTCCGTCGGTCTGGGGAAGTCGAGACGAAATGAGATGAGACGAAGACGATGCAGTTCTTTTGGGATGGGAAGCAAAAAAGGTGGGTGGAGCCTGCTACTACATTGCCGCTGGAAGAGGAAGAGGGGGGCCCTTTGGGGTCTTGGGGGCAGGAGGCTGGTGGGCGGGACGGCCGGTTACGTACCCATTCTAGCGTGCTGGTGGGCTGGGAACCGCTGGGAGCGGGCACCGAGGGCACCAAAGGGGACCCGGCTGGGGCCTGGCTGGGACCCTGGGCTGGCCCGTTTTGGGCATGGCTCCACGGGTCCGGCACATGCTGGTGCCCTGTGAGTCGCTGCGAGTCGCCAGGTGGTGAACCACCAGCGGTGCTAAAAGGGGGTCAGTGCAAGTTTTTTTTCTTTCCAGAGCATAGAGCAGTGGATGACATGGCTGCCTTAGTGGGCCCCGACCTCCCGAGCGCGTGGCGCCAAAGGTTCAGGGCGAGAGGGTGGTGGGATGAGCCTGGGAGCTGGGAGCGGTTGTTCCTGGACCAGAGCTGTGCTAGGAAGCCTTAGTTCGCAATGGGTATAGGTGTGTCAAGGTGAAGGATTAATTAATGGACCTATTAAAGTCTATAGCAGCATGGCTATTATATTAAGTAAATGGCGCCCAACGCTCATATAAATGAAATAATTGAAAGGAGAATGAACGTTTTGGGGGATAAGCTACGCCTCCAGGTCGGGTCGCCTTGATAATTGCTTTTTCCTTCCTTCCTCGAGGAAAAGAAAAGAGAAACCAGTTCACACGCTTCCCCTCCCCCGCTCTCCATCCCACCAGCCCGTCCACCGGCTCGCCACCCTCATCATGGCCCCCGTGGTTGGACGGGAATCGGCGCCACATTGCAGGTCCACGTCAGAAGGCAAAGCAAAGAGCAGGAAACGAAACGTCTGTTGAGATGATGCATGCGTTAGCGGCTCACCGCTGTCAGACCGGGGTTCGGCCGTGCGTGCGATTCGATGAAACAAAAAAAAGAAACATGTTTAAACAAAAGAAGAAAGCCGGCTGCGGACAGGGTTCGCATCCCTCTCGTTCGTATACAGACCATCTTTTTGTTTTTAATTTGCATGCTCGCAATGGACTGGCATCGCCTCAATCGGCTCCAGCACAAGGTACGGCGTGCTCTTGGCGCTTCCCTCCCCTAACCCCCTGGCTATAATTCACCCGCCATTCTCACGCATCCACACATCCACACACACCAGACACGTCCCGACTTTGTCAGTGACGGCCCGGGGACATGCAAGGTACATCCGTCTGCAGCTAGCACCACAATCACCCCCACCACTTGCCTACTGCGCCTCTTGATCTGTGTGCGAGTGCGTCCTCTTTTTTTATTGTTTACTATTTATGTGTTTTTTTCCCTAGAATGCTACCTACTTAGTTTATTACCCGTCGCTTCCATGACAGGTTCCATGCTCCCATCACGTGGGATCCCGACACACCTCGTCAAGCTCCCGCCGTGCCGGCCGTCGATCAAAACAGCGGTTCCCATGCACCGGTGACGGCTGAGGCTGACGACAGCTCAATGCGTCGTCGCCTCGCGCGTCTCAGTTTTAGCAGACTGAAGTAAGACCCGTCTCAGGGGGGAATCCAAATTTGGTTGCCCACCACATTTTCCGGCGTCATTGTCTTGGTCCCCTCAATCCCAGCTGTCATGTCGCATTCCAGGTAGTTTTGCCTCCCCGCCGTGACCCCTCATTTTCACAGGCTCGAGTGGCAACGAGTTTGCCGAGTGTTGGACAGCTTAGTTGGCAATGGTTCATTCGTCAATAACTGGAATAATACGTATATACACATGAATTTAGGTGGAAGATATCCGTAGGCTTACAAAGCCAGTAATCCTCTTGAGCCTATTCTCAATTCATAGTCTTTCTCACAAAGTATTCACCCAATAATTATTGAATCAGCTCATTTGAGCGCCATGATTGATGATTGAGAAGATAATTTTTGTTAGTTTGTATTTGTTGAAATACAACGTGAAAGTGATAGATATACTGGACGACTTAAAAATACCCTCCACTCACTATGCGCAAGGGTCTCTTCCTCTATCCATCAAAATGATGAGTCCAAATATTTTCCAATCTCAACAAAATCAATCTCCTTTATATAACACCAGTCTTCATCACTCAACTCAAGGTCATCTTTTCTGTGTTGTGTTGTCCTCACTGTAAACGTACTGTACGGTCACTGTCCGGCAATACCAACGGCCAACCCCTGCTGATTGAATGGCCTGATTGGTCCGTTCACCCACCCGTCAACGTCATGAAAACTCCAAGCCGAGCTTAACCAAGCTGCGTTCCCCGCGGCAGATCGCAGACAACTCCACGCAACACACACACATATATACGCACAATGGGGAGCTTGCAGCGCCTAAACATCCGCCCGCTCGCCTCGAGGCTCGCGTGGCCTTCTGTTCAGACTCGTCGATTGTCGGGACCCTATGGATACACCCAGGCCAAGGCGCTTGTGTTTTCTAAATACGGCGAGCCTGAAGACGTGCTAAAGTAGGTACCCCATTTCCATCATATTCTATTCTCTGCTTTGTAGATCAGGTTGACTGACTGAACACACCAGAGTGCACACACATTCCATCTCCCCATCAATCCCATCCTCGTCCGTCCTCGTCCGGTCGCTCGCTGCCCCCATCAACCCCGCCGACATCAACACCGTCCAGGGCACCTACGGCTCCAAGCCCCCCTTCACGTCGCTGATTGGCACCCCTGAGCCCTCCGTCGTCCCCGGGAACGAGGGCGTCTTCGAGGTCCTGTCCGCCGGCAGCCCCAACTCGGACCTCAAGAAGGGCGACTGGGTCATCCCGGCCATCGGCCAGTTTGGCACCTGGAGGACCCACGCCGTCGACGACGCCTCCAAGTTTATCAAGATCGACAAGGAGGGCCTGACACCTACCCAGGTCGCGACTGTCAGTGTCAACCCGTGCACCGCCTACAAGATCCTCCGGGCCTACGGCCCCAATGCCGGCCCCAAGGCTGGCCTGGGCATGAAGCCACTCGAGCCCGGCAGCGGACAGTGGTTCATCCAAAACGGCGCAAACTCTGGTGTCGGACGGGCAGCCATCCAGTTCGGAAAGTTGTGGGGGCTGCGAAGCATCAACGTTGTCCGCGACCGTGAGACGCCCGCGGACACGGAGGCGCTCAAGAAGGAGCTGCACGACTTGGGTGCCGATGTGGTCGTGACGGAGTCGCAGTTCCTGTCCCGAGAGTGGAGAGACCAGCTCGCAGAACTCACCCGCAAGGGCCGTGAAGAGATTGGCCTCGGCCTCAATTGTGTCGGTGGCAAGTCGGCTACTGCTATCGCTCGTTCCCTGGGCGAGGGCGGCACTCTTGTGTCGTATGGCGGCATGGCGCGCCAGCCCGTGGCGCTTCCGGTTGGCCTGCTCATCTTCAAGGACATTCGCTTTGTCGGCTTTTGGCTGAGCCGCTGGAACGAGCGTGACCCGGAGGGCCGCAGGCACATGATCAACGACATCCTGAGCGTTATTCGCGAGGGCAAGTTCCGCGACGTGCCCATCGAGGAGATCAAGTGGGACTGGGAGACGGAGGAGGCGACGCTGCGAAATGCAGTGCAGCAGGGCCTTCAGGGCTTCCGCAAGGGCAAGGGCGTTTTTGTCTATGGGGAAACTTGATTCTGAAGGCTTGAAACGAGAAAAGGGGCTCTCCAATATGTAATGTAGATACGCACATATATATGCTAGGGCACCGTTGTATACTAAGGTCGCCGCACAAACGACCCTTCTAATGAAATCCTTGACCAAAGACGCGGCTCACGATGTTATACACCTGAACTTGATAGTGCCCCGATCATACGGCGTAGCATGTTTTAGTATGAAGCAGCATGGATATGCATCTCCTTTACACAAGCACACTGGCGCTATCAGCACTTATCAAACACGATTTACAAGCTGCCAAGTATTGGCGGCACCCAACTAGAATGTACCAGACTCTCAGGATGATTGGGTACATTCGGAGATGTGTTATTTAACTCTTCGCAAACTTACCTTGGCCATTCAAACCTCGGTTGAACCAATTGTTGTTGAAAGCAGATTCCATCGGAGAAGTTTCTTGACCGTGTATATCAACCAAAGACTCGCTGCTCGAAATACAAAATGCTCCTACCTGGATACATATCACCTCATAGTAGTAGTGGCGAGTGACGAAACATCTGTTCATTCGGTCATTGCCCCTCATACTGCCCTGCTTCTTTTGATCGAGCGTTGGCCTATCGCGTACGACCGACGTGCATCTCTGCCGAGCTCGACCCAAACCTTGATAGACCTTGAACTTCTTACCCCATCATCCCCATTTCTTGTCAGTCAAGGTCCACTGGAAGCCGTGCAAAACGTCCACCATGTCGACGGACTACACCCCTGACGACTGCCCCTTCCGGTGTCTCTTCCCCTACCACAACGAAGATGCCAGCGACTATGTGTGTTTCGATGGCCACTCGATTAGGAATAGGTACAAGGGCATGTACAAATGGCTATGCAGGGTCATCATTCCTCAACGGGTAAACCGCACCCTCACCATGGAGCTGACACGAGACATCGAGGAGTTTGCCGATGATCTCCGCCAAATCTTGGAGCACCCTGACCCACGGATGTGTGAAAATGCGGACGTATTTGAAAAGGCGGATGTGGTGGCCACGGATCTCTGGGTCGAGGTCAAGCGCCAGCGGTCGTTTTACCGTTTCATGGACGAAATATTCAATCTGGAGCACGACTACTTGGTGCAGCGCTACGATCCCCGGCTCGCCAGGAACACCAAAGAGCGGCCCAGCTTGGTGATGCCCCATGTCTCTCACATCCTGTACCAGGTCCGCCGCGAAACGACAGCGTACAAAATCTGGAAGCGCAATATAGAGGAGGGCAGTGCCCAGTGCTTCCAACGCAAACCACCCTCGGCCGCCTGGAACACGATCCTGAAGGCCGTGTCACACTTTGCTAGGGACGTCGCCGGCTACACAGCGCAGCCCGAGCCGCTGACTTTTGAGAGGGTCATGTACATCCTCGAACAGACGGACGCCCGGCGGCAGGACTTGGTTGAGCCCGGAGTGTTCCCGGAACTCCAGTGGCTAGCCAATGAGGTGGATAGCGAAGAGGCGCAGAGGATCCTGGTCAGCGACTTTTGGGCCTTGGAGAGGCGATGGACTTTCCCCTGCAATCGTCTAAGTACCTACCAAAGGCCGAAGCGGACGATCCGAACCATCCTCGCTTCTCGGTACGCAGTGGCTGGGGTCTCAGCAACCGGAACTCCCATCGCCTTGTGGACGAGGAACGAGGACGGCACCGACGACGGAGGGGCCCGGATCGACATCGCGGCCGGCGATAGGGGCTACCTGCGCTTCGGGCTGCCAGAGGCCACGGCGGTCAACAGGACGGTGCACGAGAGGTTTAACGACCTGGACGGAGACCTGGACGCTCTACAGTGGCGCGTTGACATGGCCTGGGTGCGGGATCATGTCGTTGTCGACTGGGGGGAGCTGGGCAAGTACGAGGAGCACCGGGCTGGGCCCGATCCTCCGTCATACGACGAGCTGTTTGGCAATTCGCCACCGTATGAAGCGGTACTGTCCAACGATGGCCTGCTCAAGACTGGAAGACGGCCAGGGTTCTAAAACTGGCCGTTTCCACAACCGAGTCCTGTGGAAGTTGGTGGGCATTGGTAAGCCGGTGACCAAAGTTGTGGTGAAGGCTGTGGGCGCGGGTTTCCTCGTGCGATGCTTGATTATGTGGCTGGACTTTTGGGCGGAGTATTTGTTTTTTCTTTTATATCCATGGGAATTTTAAGGAGTTCTGGTATGTTCATATTGAAGACCAAAGTGGTTGCCCGAACTTTGTCTGGAAAGAGGTTTAGGGTATTCTCAACACTTGAAAGTAAATAGACGACTGGAAGGTGTCAATTTGGTGCTCCTGCTTCTCATTGCCAAATCGGGTGTCGGCCAATCGTTCGTCCTATGGTCTCTGCCAGCAGCCATATGCTGACTCTTAGTTCTGCCAATAGTCTGTTGCGGCACAGCTCCCCTTAAATGGATGGTTTGGATCTCTGAGTTGCCCAGGAAAAGCAATGCCAATGAACTCGCCAGCTCATGGAATTAGATACTAATCTCTTGGCCCTGGCAACTAGTAGAAAAGCCTCATAACATTCCGAGAAATAATTGCCAAGAAACAATGCCTCACTCAAGCTTTTGCTTTTATTTCCAATTTGATAAATTTTATTGCTGTTGATGTAACCTTGCTTAACAGAGGATTCGTTCAGACCACTTTATTATTTCAATTGAACCGTTTGCTACTGTCTTTGGATAAAGTCATGTCACCAGGGCAAGAAGTCTCCAATATCCGCTTTGCTAGAATGAATTAAACTATCTCTATTTTCCCTACACGACCTTTGTGTCTACCTGAACTCCCCTACCAATTCGAACCCTTTCACTTTAGGCACGGAAAGCCTGCGCCCACTCGTGCAACTTATCAATTACAAGCGGCGCAAACGCCGTCTGTGAGTCCTCAATAATTCTCTCAAAGTACCGCAAAGCTTCTTCCTCGCTCATCTCAAGGTGGAATCGTTCTCGAACCTTGAGAACTGCCTTGTCAGGCTCCAGTCTAATGTCTGGAATATTTGCGTCCACCATGAGACTGAAGAGGTTCAGAATAAGGTTTGATGACTTCCTCAGTGCCGTGTAGGCAAGGAAACAATATTGCTTGAATTGCTGGTAGTGGTCTGATTGCACACCACCCATACAGTCCACCATTTCCTTGGATAGCTTCATGAGTGGTGCGAAGGGCTTAGGGTCGCGACCGAGGATAAAGCCAAAATCGGCATGGAAAAAGTGGCCATCGGGAGCTAGGAGCAGGTTCTCAAGGTGGCGATCACCAACGCCCAAGATGTATGTAATGACGCAGTATCCGGCACAAGACCGAACATATGTGTCAATGGTCTCCTGGCGCACACCCAGTGGTTGGCTGTCGTCTGGATTATGGTATTTGAGATAGCCAAGCGCGGGGTTTGCCTTGAACTTGTTCACGATACTGGATAAACTTGCAGACTGGACAAACTGAGATGCACCCGCCGATGTGCTGGTCGCTAGGATCTTGTAGGGCGAGAGCTTCAGATCTAGGTTTTCCTTCTGGAGCAATTGGTCCATGAGCGTAATGATTTGGATCACCAGCTGGTCTTGGCGCAGATCATCTCCAACCTTGAAGATGATGGGATAGATAGTGCCAGTGGTGGTTTTAAATGTACATTTGAATGGGCTCAACGACGACTTGAACACGTTCGTTTGGTCCGGAGCAACTCCAGTAATGAACACTGAAGGATCGAGCGGCATAGGTAGGGGTGGATCAATGATGAGCAGTTCGTTCTTGGGGTCAGCGAGGAAGTGCTTCACTCGATCCGTCTTTTTAGCGTTGGAGTCGGTAGTTGCCTTGACCTCCTTTGCAACTCTACTCAGAATAGCAATAAGCTCGGCCTGCCGTAGAAGCGTTTTTCTGTTTTCTGTGCCGTCTGGTTGCTTCACAAGCTCTGTCATGAAGTCGTATGCCACTTTGCGATAGATGCTCCGATTGTCAAGACCTTGTTCGGGGCTGGTATCATCGCACTCTACCATCAAATACCAATGGAAGTAATTTCCGAGCTGAAAATTTGCAGCTGCTCGCTGGATGAGAAACTTTGCCAAGGACGAATCATGTGAGCTGTCTTCAGTAGAGTCTGTTGAAATGTGTTCGTATTTCAAAGCCTGTACCAATTGGAGCAGGTACAAGAGAAGCTCATTGTCATCTGATTTTCGAAGGCGTTCTACGGCGTAGGAACGGACGGCTCCGTTGTCAAAGGATGGGCCGAGAAGTTCTAGAGCATCGTCAACATCGATCTCTGTCCAGCGCCCAAGAACCTGGATGGCTAGTTTGGATTCGCTTTGATCGTTCCAGTTCACAGATTTGACAAATTTAGTCAACGCCCTCTTATCCCGGGTCAAGTGATAGCGGAACTTCCACACCAGATCCGTCTCTTCGGTGTTGAGGACATGGGTGGGAGGGTACGACATGATGAGATTCAACTCATCTCGAACCTTGGCATTCGGCTTCAGATCCTTATCAAGAATACCATGCCTGTGGGAGCTTCGGAAGAGGCGCCGGTGCTTTGCCTCGGCTGGGTTGTCTTTGTGTCCGACTTCGGGATCGTAAACTTTGATAAGCCGACCGCCTGGACCAGAGGAACCCTCGCTCACAGCGTTAATTCCTGGCCCGTACTGCAGATTTGGCTGTCTTTGAGGGATGCTAGCTTGTGAGACGGACAAGTTTTGGAGAGACGAAATTGGAGGAGGATCATATTCGTGATCGGCAAACACGACAGGAAAGTCGAAACGTGGTAGCTCAACGTTGAGGAGGAATGTTGACTGTCCCGGGCGGCCGTCTTCTGAGGTCCCTGTTTCGCCGCTGTTCCCGTGGCCATCTCCATTCAGCGCTTGCTGGCGTTGTAGCATTTTCATGGATGACTTTGCAGCCTGCAGTCCCCCTTTTTCGAAATTGCGAAAGACCATCTGGTCCAGCCAGTCAACACGAGGGATCTCACCCATTTCGTGTTTCTTGAATAACGTCTCCATGCGATCAAGTTCCTCAGCATCTTTATCGAGTGGGGGGACAGAGTCTTTGCGGGAATTCGGCTTCTTCTTGGTAGAGACTAGCGCGGGGGTCGTCGAGTTATCCGTCCCGTCGGCATGCTTGTGACGGTGCACCAAGCACTTTTGTCTGCCCTTTTGCACCTGATTCTCCTCATCAAACATGGGCAATGTCGTTCCGCCAAATGGAATCGCATGGCCAATGGCGCCTTTGCCTCCGGTAGGGGATAGATCCCACACTGTTATTGCGAGGCGGGAGTTGGCGGGTAGAGATTTGTATGAAATGGGTAGCTGGAGCCATTCGTTCCATCTGTCTTGGTTAGGTCAAGTGTCTATAAGTCAATCGGGCGGGGACGTCATACTTTCGCTCGGATCGGAAAGGCTTGTATGCGGTTTGAACAGGCACTGTGAGAGGCTTGGAGCCAGCCCAGACTTGTACCGTGACATAAACATCGGAGTGAGGACTGGATAAATGTTAGCCAAGGCGGGGGCATCGGTGAAAGAGTTGCGCACCTAATGTTAGATCCAATGTGTCGCAAATCAGGTCTTTCGAGGAGGGTAGAATGTTTGAATGGAGGCTCTTCGCCTTCGAGGTTCATTCTGCAACAAGGCGTTAGCTGGCTTGGTACAAATGGCCATCAAGGAAGGCGGAACCTACATGCGAATGCTCACAGGGTGCTCGACATCCTTGGAGCCCGCAAAGGAGAACGGGTCCATGCGCCCGTACTCAGACATTTCGAATCAACTCATACTGGGGGTTCGAGAAGCTGAGGAGTGGGCGTGAGCTCGGATGGGAGCTAGAATATGTCGAGATGGTTTGGGTTGGAGTTGAGGAAGCGTCGCAGGACGACGTCAAGTGAGCAGCATGCGGGCTGATAAGATAAGCAACTGCGAGTGGGGGTGCACGGACCAGTGACCAGTCTCGAGGTTCAACTCCACAGCGAGCAGGGCCAGGCAGTCAAGCGAGCGATAGTCTGCCATGTATTTCGTCCCTCGACTGGCTATATAAATACTAAAACATCAGACGGAGATATCTATGAGCTAAAAAGAAGCCCGTTGAACTCCACGGTACTGTAAATGTTACCCCGTACTTTGATGGGGTGAAGTTTGACGTGTCACTCTTCTTCACCAATCTTTCATAAACTCTAGGACAACTAGAAAAAAAACTAAACTAAAGTTTCTATTGCTAAAGATCCAAGTTTTTTTTTCTCTCAAACTACCAGGTAGAAATGAATTGGACTGTCCGGGTCGTCGCGGGATGTTGTGCGTGTGATAGTATGAGTACATCTTTGGCTATTTGTGTGCCTTTACCAACATTGTCAGATGCTGTGTTGGCTCGGGCTCGAAAACTTCTATGAGCTGGGAACTGGACCTTGAGGTAAAAAAATAACATAGAGAGCGCACCCATATTATGAAAATCGGCACGGATTATACAAACCCTCTAGACATTTTACACTCGCATTGTGAGACTCCAAGGACGTTATTGTGATTAGGGTATTCGGTGTATTAGTACAGTGAGCCTCCTCTCTAACTATATGCACACAAAATAGTACACTCAGCATCTTCAAGACGGGTTTCATCCGTCATCTGGTATCATCAACAGAAAGCGCGAGTAGAACAACAACAACAACAACCAACCCCAACTCCCAGCATAGACAACTTAGCCGCCCAACTATTGTCACAATACAACACATGATTCATACATATCGTCCCAATGTCCCCTTTTCTCCTTACGTTTTTCTTGTCAAAGCTTAATTCTTGTGTCCCTTGAGGTGCCACTCAAAGACCTTGCGAAACTGTTCCTTTGCGTTTCCCTCCATTACATCTCCGTGGCAGGGGATCATGGTGTCAAAGTCCCACTCAATAATACGCTGCATGCTCTTGTTGAAGCTCTCACGGTCCTTGACCAGGTACCAGTTGAATCGCTTCAGCCAGCGAGCATCGCCCTGGACGTCCTGGATACCAGCAAACAATCTGCCAAGGAAGCCGTCGGCGGGCTTATCAGCCTCGGGTACCTTGCTGTACTGCTCAGTGGCGGGCAAGTTGAACAGCAGATCGGCCTGGATGACAACGCGCTCGGGCTTGTAGTAAAAGACGATTTCCAGGTTGGCGTGAGCGTTGACGTACTCGTACTCAAAGTCGGCGTCGAATTCCTCGCTGATGCGAACCTCGTTCTTCTTATCTTTGGTAAAGATGACGGCAAACTCCTCGTTTCCAATCTTGGGGTCGTCCTGCTGCTTGGACCTCTTCTCGGGCAAGCCCTCGGGGCCGATGATCTTGGCCTGCGGGTACTGCTTGGCCCACTCAGAGATGAAGATGTGGTGCTCATAGTCGAGGGCCACAATATAGCGGACATCGCCGCCCATTTCTGCGATCTTGGCCTTTGATGCTTCTGTGAGAGCCACGGGAGAGAAGACAGCAAGAGATTCTGAAGTGAGTTTCACTGTCGAAGCGAGTTAGTTGGTTTCACTGGAAAATAATTGATATCATTTATCCATACCCAGAGTTCCTCGGCCTCCGATCTTGATTTTTCCAAATCTGGCAAAGGGGACAGAAAAAGTGGCAATGTTTGGCGTGACATTGCGGATGACCATGACATCGTCAGGGTTTGAGGGGATGAGCTTGGACGACATGGCGAGTGATGGCTGAGAGCTAAACGAGCTTCGCTGAGAGTAAACTAAAGGTCGGCTCCGCGGTGAAGTTATATGGCGAGACGGCTGTGATAAATTGGAGGAAAATCGATGACGGATAGAGCTAGGGCCGGATGCGACGTGTAAGCCGGTCAGGGATGCGACAGTGACGGGGGAGGTGGTGTGAAGTCGGGATCTGGGGATCGCCCTGTGAATATGGTGCAGCGACATGAAAAACGAGGGGTCCCAGCGAGCGGCGGAAGGGTTAATAAATAATAAATATTAGACGAAGCTCGGCGAGTGCACCGACGTTTATGACGATGGGAAAGGCATCGTTGCGGATTGACCAGGGTGTCTGGCGTGGACTAACCTGACTCGGACCACCATAGGTCTGCTTTTTTTTTTTTTCCATCGACTCAGTTGGAAAACCTCATCTACCGGCAACCATGACATCAATACCACGCCGTGGTATTACCAAGCCGGGCTTGCCAACGGGCAGGGCGCAAGGCCAGTCAGTGGCCCACTTGCTTCCTTCGCCGCAACGGCCTCGGCCGAATCCACAGTCCGATACGGGCAACTTTGGACAGCCAGCCGAGGCTCGGAAGCTTAATTGTCCCATTGCAAATTTGACGCCATGGGCCGTGTGGCACCCCCCCGGGCTTAGGGATTTCAAGGGTTTGTTGCTGTTGTTGTCGTACATGGACCTGACTAGAGTGCTTATCATGACATCGTTTTGCTGCAAGGAGGTTCCCGTGTGCATATACATGTATGCGCATGTACATTGCCGTGACATTGGCGGCGTACAGCGTACATCATGTACGCGCCCAAGCGTGTGTACTACACGCGTAATCATTCTGGTATATTCCAAATCATCATCAATGCATTCAACCCAGGCACCGATTAGCGAGCACCGTGCGCCACGCTGACTACATTTTTATCTCGCTTTCGTACACAGCACAGCCCTTCAGGGCCTTTGGAATCACCAATTCCCTACTCGCCCATACCCCCGACGGCTTAGCCTGTCCCCGCATTCCTGTCACTCACGAACCGAGACATGCAGAGAACCCACTAGGCTGGTCACTGGTGGCCGTTATTCCAAATAGTCTGGAAGCCTTCTTCAAAACCAGCCATGCGGGGCTTGGAATATCACATGTTTTCTAAGCACCCCGATCAGAGTTTCCAGCCAAAATCCATGTCACTTCTCAAATAAATAAACAGCCCAGTGATGCGCCCAAAAATTCGTCATCTCACAGCTTGGAGCCCACCCATTTGTCACCATTTGTTATCAAAACCGGCACCCTCGAACGCCTCTCCACCAAAAACCGTCCGACAACCCCGTCGTCTCACATGTCACCTATTTCGTACAACCATCTGCTGCTAAAGTCTACACTTGAATTCCAGGAAATCACCTGCCATAGCCAAGCCATCACTTTGTCGGCTTCATTCGAACCCAAGACCAAGTTGCCGTCAACACCTGGAACTAGCATCCAGGCAGGGTTCTCTAAACAAGTCCTCAGCATGTAATCCCTTGTAAGGCCGTTTGCTATGAGCCAAATCTGCTGTTGACGTAGGCTGGCCACATAGACCTGAATTGTCACAAATAAAAGGCCGGTGTACGCTGCTACAAGCATCAGCACTCCCGCCGAAAGGCCTCGGGCATTTTGGATCTGGCTGAGCACAGGGATCCGAGCCAGGCTTGAAGCCCCACTTGTGGCCTTTCCCGAATATCCCGAATCTGGCTCTCGATTAAGCTGTTGTTCATTTCCGTTGGGATGTATGACCATAGAGTTGTAGCTCAAATCTACTCCATCTGACACATAAGATTCCATGTGAGAGAGAAGGTTTACCTTGCGGCTTTGAGGCCTGCTTGAATCTCTGGTTGGCGCCTCTTCCAATTCTCCTGCAATTAGTTCTTGATCAAGGGTCTGAGCCTCTTTACGTCCATTAGAATACATGCTGGGCGGTCTACGCTCATATAGAAGTAACGAGTGTTTCCGTCCATCGCTTGGTGGGTGGACTGGTGGCTCCCTACTAGCCGATCGTGACGACTCTTGGGGTGTGTGCCGCGATGGAATTCCCATTTGCGACACTCTGGCTCTGTCACGATCGGGACTGGGCCCGTCGGCGAACGTGATTTCCGGGGTAGTGACGTTTTCATGTCCCCTGGCCCAAAACATGCTCGTTTTATTGACTGAGTCTGCGTCATCACAGTCGGGATGAGGAGTATCGGGTGAGCGTTCTGCGGCTGACGACAGACGCGATAGCCTTTTATGCCCAGCTGCTTCGAGACCCGTTCCCTTCCATTCACTACCAACAGATCTTTGGCGAGGGATCTGGGGGCCTTGGAAAGTTGAGATAGGTGGGGGTGGACCTTTGGGAAACTTTTGCGATGCCCAACCCGCACTTCGACTCACATTTGATGTATGGATGCCGATTGAGTTTGAGGGATCCTTTTTGTATGAGTATAATGCACGTTGTTGAGCATCGCTGATGTATTCGGTGGAAACCCTTTTTGGCTTTTCTTGGCTAACAGAGCTAGGTTGCTCCAGGTCTGGCGACATGGACTCGTCATTGTTCATTTGCCTCATTTGCAAAGAAAGTTCGCGGTAGTTCGAGTCGAGCTCCGCGATGGTGGTTGTGGCCTCTGTTAGACGATCGTTATAATCGGATATGCTCAACGTGATGTCATCATTGATGATGCTTAATTTCTTCCTCAGGTCCTGATGGTCACTTGTTGGTGATCCGATTAAAATTTGAATCGCATCCTTCCAGCTAGTTACGCAATCAATCAAGTCCTTCGGAGGCTTTTTGGCTTCGATTTGTGGCTCTCGGGCGAAGGGCATATTTGTCAGAATCGGGCGCTGTCCGAGTTCTTCAGCATCTTGTAGTATCGCGTTCGGCTGCGTTGATTCGTCAGTCGACGGGAGGCTCTGTAGCCCGTCGCCGGCTAATTTGGTCACGGTTCGAGAGGGAGAGTCTTCCTCGGCAGATATGCTCTCGCTTTGGTCTTGAATCTGATCACGAGGATTCGGGGTCGGCCCGGGACTAGTTTGACGTTCCTGGCCCATGGCTGGAGAGAAGGGGTCCGTTGGAGAGGAATGCTGAGCATCCATGACTGGGGGATTGAATAGATGAAGTAGAAGCCCGAAGGATATAAATTGTGGGAGTCAGGTGTAAGCTAGATACATCTAGCGCTTGGGGTATTAATAAGACAATGTCTGTCGGTAACAGCCGTCATCAAAAGCTTGGGCAAAGGCGGCATGTCCAAGGAAAGATGGAAGCCCAAGAGATAATTTGAAAAGGCAAGGGACTGAGACGCCGGCTATCAAGAGCTCCCGAGGGGGATTTGAGTCTTGAACCAACGCAACAAAGCCATTTTCACCACTCCAATGTTGACATTTCCCATCAACAAACTCCCCCTCCATTGAGACCAAACAGTCGAGGCCATGTGCATAGATGCATACCGCACAAGCCCATATATGAATCGTGCTTTCTATACATCATTACAGGGGGGACGACAAGACCAAAGAACTTGATATAGGGGTGTGGTGCCTTAGCAGGATCCCCCGCATGATGGCCACCCATGTCTGCCAAAGGAACAAAGAATCGATGTTGGCTGCCACGACAACATCGGCTAAAAGGGGTGGGACGAGTCCGCCGACAAACATTTCAACTGTACCAACCTCTTGGCCCGGGCGCAGTGTTTGCCACCTCTTTCCTATGTGGGATCATTGATTCCTTGAGCTGAAAAGTGTCGATGATGTCACGCCATGTATCCATGTCCATAGACAAGATTGCTTGTTGCTTGGAGGTACTGTGTCGTGCGGTGCCGGTGTCTTCTTCATCTTCATCCATCGCGACAGGCGCTATAACAGTAATTAGCTTGGTATCCATGTTTGGGTGGCGAGGAGTGAGAGACACTTACCTAAGGAAGGGAGGTCGAATTCGTCAAAGTCGACTTCAACCCGACCGTCTCGAATGAGGAAACTGACATAGAACAAGTTCTCGACTGTCTGAGAGAAGGATTTTGGGTTCACCACGAAGCGCATTAAATCAATACCGCCCGTGCTCCTGAGCCCATGTTGGTGCATGATCTTGTTTGTTTCCTCATCATCCATACTATCATCAACCGCATCCGCCACTGTCTCTTGAATGCTTGCTTGTTGCGTGCGTAATTGGTGTAGGATCTTGCCGCATATTGCTGTGAGATCGTTTTCTCTCTTTGCCAAATCTTCAACATTGAGAACCTCTGGCCTTGTTTCTTCCAAGGTATTTGGGCGAAAGGGTGCGCTTCGTTTTGTGATTTTTCTAACCTTCTTTTCAACCGATAATGGGCCAAGAAGAAGACCGGGTAAGGCTGGCCGCCGGATATTGGGCAATGCGGCGAAGCGGCCGAGATGTGGCCAATTCATCATGTCTCCCTCATCACCAATTTCGTCATCATCATCGTCCCCATCGCGGGTCGCTCGTCTCCTGTGGCGTTGAGTGCTTGAAAGTTCGGGCGCATTATCGTCATGGATGCCCCTGCCCTGGCGCATGTATGTAATGCATTTCGACACGAATTCGTCAACATCAATGCCCTGCGACAGGCTACCTTGAGTGAGGCGTAATGTTTTTCTGTATGACAAATCGGTCGTGCTGACGAGGAGCCGTGAATCGATTGTGGCTTCGGTCGTCTGTCGAAGGTGCTTAGTGAGCTCGTCGGCCTTCAAGATGGCCTCGTGCAGACCCTTCGAGTCGGGTTGAAGATATTCTTCGGTATTCTCTGTGACATCCCGGAGCAGGTCTCTGAATCCCTGCTGCACTTTGCGCCGCTCATCCAAGGGCTGATCTGGGTCATACACATCTTGACCACCTTCGCTGTTGTCGCTCTCTTCGGCAGGCTGGATCGTTCGGCGACGACGGCTAGACCCTCCTTCAGCTCTCGTATCTGCGCGCTTTCGTTTCGATCCGGATACGCTGCGATTAGACTCCCTCTCACGCACGACCAGGTTCCGCTGAGCAGGTGTAGCTCGGGAAGGCGATGGGGATTGTGACTCCTCGGGCGAGGAGTTGCGTCGGCGCCTTGGCATTGAAGGACGGGGAACAAGTCGGCCTCTGGAATTGAAGGTGTAGAGAACGCGTTATACCGCGATTTTGGGAGCTCTGGGCCGAACAGGCTCTATTTGGAACGACCAGTGAAATGTTGCAGCTTGTCGCCGACTCTCTAGCTCAGGCTACACAAAATGTCGACCTGGATCAGTTAGCCGTAGTTCGCGTCTTCACGCGACGGGTACGTACCTTCCATTAACACGACGGGACTGGGCATTGGCAGGGGCTGCGGGGCTCAGCGGCGGGTGGTGGGTGTGGTTACCCCCAACCCGTTGCCTCGTACGGCCTGTCAGTGCTTCACCCACTCTGGAAGGGAGCACAAAGACGCAATCGGCCGCCATCCAGTGATCATACAGTGATCCCCACGCCGCTGGATCTAGGGCTGAATCTTAACCGCGAAAATTACAAGCTGTCTGGTTTGTCGTAAAATTCCCGCTTTTGTCGCCGTCGCTGCAAGAATCCCGGTCCCATCCGCATTGCACGATCTATGGCATTACACATTGACACCCCCGCCTGTCAACCAAGACATCACTTATTAGTATGCATGTTGTGGTTGCTGCCGGCCGTCCTTATCGTATTTCCGCATTCAAAAAAAGAAACTTCGTCACCTTGCTGGACAGACGCTGTCCTTTGGCATTCCGTATATGTATGTCCGTCCGAATCAGCCGGCCGGATCCCTCTCTCCTTCCGCAGCAGACGCGTAACCCCGTCAAGAAAGGCAACGTTAATGTCTTGGCTGGGCTGCCAACCACGGGTAAATCCGGTCACTTCCAAAGACCGACCCCCGAAAAGGGTTGGGATAACCAGTGAGACGAATGCATCATGCAGGTCTCATGGTATTTTACGACTACTTGGCCCAAAAGGTCCCAAAACGCCATGCAGGCCGAGAGACTGCCATTGCCCTCATGCATGTCCAAAGCGTGTCAGCAGCCAAAAAAGCACACCTCCCCGGAAAGAGGCCCCCAGGATCGACTGGACTACGAACTGGTCCATCTCGTAGGTTGGCTCGAGAGAGTTCGCCTCCTCCCCTGGATCACCAGTCCACCCCAAAAAACGGGCCAACGCCTCACAGTGCCCCGGGGGAATGGGATTGGCGCCGAATGACCCGTATCTCCAACCGTGGAGGGGGTGGCCCAGCAGCGGGCGCCTCTTGCGGGAGGGGCACAAGATTGAGAAAATGGCCTGGGAGGGTTGGTTGACTTTGAGGAGTCCCGTGGTCTATCAAAGTGAATCTGAGCGCAAGCGTAACGCCTCCAACGAGTTTGACGGTTCCTGCATCAGACAGAACATGGCAAAGTACACCCACGGTGTAAATCAAAGTTCCGGTCGAGGCGGCGATCTCTTCTCACCGTCTGTACCCCGAGGGACCTGGCTACCTACCGTAGCAGGCAGGTCGCCCAAGAAATAGTTGGCTCTCAGCGTGTCTCGCTCGACCAAGTCGGCGTTGAACCTTACAGTAGCTCAAAAGGTGGGAGGGATGCCACCCTTGCAACCTTGGGGACAGAAGCACGACAACCACACCATTGTCCGCCGTCATCCAGACCCAGACATACGACTGGACGAGGTGGGGGGGCGAGGGTGCCAAGTCGGGTCTGGGCCAAGTGGCCTCGGTGTAGTTGCACCACGATGTCTAGGCTTGCATCATGTTGATCAAGGTCCGACGTCCTTGGCCAGAGACGGCGACG
>NAGG01001369.1:0-20211 GCA_003031705.1 Calonectria naviculata
ACCCCAGAGTGGGACGCTGGAATCGGCCGAGAAGGAATCGAGCCTGCATGCACCGAACCCACCCCGCCGACCGCGGAGACGGTAACGGCCTCCCCCCCTGAGGCGTGCGGCCTCAAGTTCCTGATGGCAAATTGCCCACTTCGCTAGCGGCTCCACCCCCTGAGGAAAGGAACGACGGCATTGATCAGCCCGGCGAGGCTTGCCGGGACCTCCCCAGAATCTGAAAAGTTAGTTGTCCGCTAGCCTAATGCGAACGCTGGCGATCGGCTGGAATAACACCTGCACCGAGACTATTTAAACTTTTCGTTCGCATTTCGTCTCGTCTCCAGATCGGTTCCTTTTACGGGGCGCGAGCCAGCCTTTACGCGCTCTCATTACATACATACATCTTTCCTTTTTTCTTCTGATATCAATAGAATCCCTTGGTCGCTCATTCATAATGCTTGAAAAGAAGGACGATGTCGAGGTGCATGAGTCATCCTCCTCGGCACGAGCCGAGACGGATGTCCCGGAGATCGATGAGCGAGCAGAGAAGGCCTTGGTCCGCAAGATGGACTTGTACATCATCCCTGTTGTCATGGCCACGTACCTCCTGTCGTTTTTGGATCGAACCAACATTGGAAATGCACGTCTCTTTGGCCTCGAGGACGAGCTGGGGCTGCACGGAGACCAGTACCAGCTCGCGGTCGCAGTCTTGTTCATCCCTTACGTCTTGGTTGAGATTCCCAGTAATATCCTCTTGAAAAGATTCACACCTTCAAAATGGCTGGCAGTGCTCACTACGGGCTGGGGAGTGGTGTCTACCTGTACAGGTGCTGTGCACAACTTTGGCGGTCTCGTCGCATGTCGCTTGCTGCTAGGCTTGCTCGAAGGAGGCCTGTTTCCAGGATTGACAGTCTATCTGACCATGTTTTATACAAAGAAGGAGCTTGCCCTTAGAATTGGCTACCTGTTTGTCAGTTCTGCTCTCGCAGGTGCTTGCGGCGGGTTGTTAGCGTACGGAATAGGGTTCATGGACGGTGTTTCCGGCCTTTCGGGATGGAGATGGGTATTTATTCTCGAAGGTAACATTTATGACACGCCTTCTTCTCTCTGTTCGACTGACTTATTTGTTCAGGCATCCCGACCATTCTCTTTGGTGTCGCCCTTTGGTTCCTCCTTGCCGACGCTCCCCATTCCGCCTGGTACTTGAACGACGATGAAAGGCGGCTCCTTGTTGAGCGCCTGCAGCGCCAGACGGGCTTTTGTGAAGAATTCGACAAAAAGGACGCAATTTTGGCTTTCAAGGATTGGAAAGTTTGGCTCTTCGCTGCGGGTCAGTTTGGCGTCAACTCAATGCTCTACAGTTATTCTGTCTTCCTGCCGTCGATCATTAAAGGTAAAATGTTCTCCAGAAAAAAAAACCGCCTTCCATTTTTGAGCCTAAATTTAACCATGAGCAGGACTAGGAAAATGGACTGCCCCACAAGCCCAAGCGTTGACAGTTCCGTGCTATATTCTTGGAGCCATCAGCTACCTTATTGTGGCTAGGCTCTCCGATGCTCATCAGCTTCGCGGCCTCTATCAAGTTATTTTTACTTCAATCTGTATCATCGGCTATGGAATTTCCATCGCCGACGTGGGCTCGTCCGTTCTTTATTTCGCTACATTTTTAATCTCTCTCGGGCTCTATGTAGCCGTGGGATTGCCTCTCGCATGGCTGCCCACCAATAACCCGCGATACGGCAAGCGTACCACAGCATCAGCGATCCAGATCATGGTTTGCAATTGCTCAGGAATTGTTGCTCCTTTCGTAAGTTGTCCACTCCCATGCCATCTGGTTCAGCACAAAAGTTGACCAACATCCATCAGCTCTATCCGAACTCAGATGCCCCGCGTTACATCATGGGCTATGCAGTATCCATCGCACTGTTGGGATACGGCGTTTTCATATATGGGTTCATGTCAGTCTATTTGAACCATGTGAACAAGCGCCGACGAGCCGGGAAGGAGGATTACAAAATCACTGGAATGTCAGATGCTGAAATCAATGCGCTTGGGGATAGGAGCCCAAGATTCATGTATACGATTTGATCGGCCTGGCGTTCCTAACATTAAGCACAAGACATGAACAATAAATAAACCAATATTTCCCTTGAGTGTATTTTTCTAGCTTATCTGACGAATGCCGACCCTCACGTGAATGTACATATTAGCAAACACTGTGAGGCTTAAATAAATCGAGGAAGCAGCATGTGATGACTCTGTATGAGTGGACAAAAGCCTAAGAGGGTAGTCGCCGAGTTTAGATGATGCATCGGGACCGTGATATCCGGGTTGGCAAGCGGGGGTCAGAATTCAGCAATCCAATCACTTGGCGCTGAGGACGCCATCGGGCGCTCCTCAAGTATTGTACTTGCTCACCTTCATGATACGGCGATGATGTGGAACATGTTAGTTTCGAAGCATCTTTGGTTTGTATTATTTCAATGTTCCATAGCTGAAAACCTGGATTGTGGCCCAAGGAGTGGTCTGTGGGGTTTGAAGCACTTGCTTTGCATCGAATCATCTTCCGATATCCAGAGTCCAAGCTATTTCGGTATTGACGTGATATACTGGGCTAACTACCTCACATCCAAGATGACTCGACGATAACTTGCCAGATTTGGCACGCCATCATCTACTGCTCTGACAACAACGTGGACTTTCTGCCCCTTTGCCGCCCTGGGGACAGAGATGACGGTTGATGTACCCTCCACTTTGGAAAAACCTGCGCTCTTTCCGTACCCTGTTCCGGCATCCTGTGACCAGTGATATGAAATGTTGTCCCCATCTGGGTCGTGGGAGCCCTGAGTAGTGAGATGAACCCGGGCCCCTGCTTTGGTAACAATGTTGACCGGTTTATAACCAGAGACCCCATTGACTACGAGAGACGGGTTTCGGTTTCCCTTTCCTTCGGCTGCCCAATCCATTCGTGACACGAAATCGTGAACCTGATCAGGGAGCGTGTCCGTGACGGCTTTTATGCTGCTGTTCTTGGTGTCTCCATTGTCTGTGTATGACTTGGTTTGATTGTCTGGTGTGATTCCGTAAGCAAACTGGCCGCCGAAGCTGGACTGGGTGGGATCCTCTGGATCATTCAACCCGGGCCACACATAAGTCCAACTCGGCGTATCGCCTTCCACACCCCATTTCCATGTTGGATACCTGTCCCCGAGAGCTCCCTTGCCCTGGATCTCAGTTGCGTAGGTCGAGTTCCAGTAGCTATACTTGACCGTGGTGGCGTAGGTTCCCCATGCACTGGCCGAGAAGATGTAGAACAGGTCTGGAAACTCGTTGCGCAGCCAGAATTGAGCGCTGTCCTCGTATCCATCTTCCCCGCCGCGGTCTTGGTCCGTGATGGCGTGGATGCGAATTTTGGACAGAAATTTGTTGAAGTCATTGGTGCTGCGTGTCCGACGAACATCCCAAATGGCCTGTGCAAGTGTGTTGCCGCCTCCCCAGATGCCGATATAAACTGGACGATCATCATCCTCATCCACAACCTTGATGATCCAGTCAGAACCATTTGTGGATTTTCCGTCTCCGACCCACTTCATACCGCGGCCAGAAAGACCAACGTGGACTGTACTTCGAAAGTAGTCCGCGCTCGGCCAGTATCCAATTTCTTGTGTTGCCTCATCCTCCCTAAACCCAGACTGCCCGCTTCTCTTCATCAAGTTGGGTACATCAGATTCGTATCTGTCGATTACATCGTAGAAGTAATGAGTTTGAAGTTCTTGAGGCTCTACTATATTCCATCCGGTACAGGATATGATGCCTTCTATCTCAAAGAGGTCGGAACTTGCCAAAAGGTGAATGAATGACTGTAGATCGTCCGGCTCCACGTCTTCAGATGCGATATCGCTGAGAGCAATTATCCTGGGCTTCAGGGGGCTTTCTTTGGTAGCGGAGCCGAGTGAGAAAAGGGCCGAAGCCGCCAAAACGGCTCGAAAAACCGAGCCCGTAAACATTTTGAATGAACAGTCTCGTAAGCTTGATGTTAATCTGGATCTTCGCAGTAGCCCATATTCGCACCCGAAACCTCGCAATTTATAATAAACAGGCGGTTACGCTTAAACATTCCTATTTGAATGGATTGTTTTTGCCATCCACATCGAGTTGGTGGAGTTGCTCAGGGCATGAGTGGATAAATCTTGCCGCCTTTTTAACCGGCAAATAAGCCCCAACCTACATGGAGCTCTTAAGATACGGATGGGGTACAGTGGACCGAATTGCCTTTCCGAGTAGTTCACATATGCCAACCAACAAAGCAATTTATAGCCTCGGTATTATTCATTGTACAGGAAGCTCCCGTGGTACCTGTTTTCTACAAGTTCCGGCGCCCAGTTCATGGGCCTATTTGGATTTGGATGCGGGGTAATCGGCCCGTTGATGTGCGATTATGGATTTGCTCGTTGCAAGATTCACCCGAGAATTAGATTTTTCGACAGGTATGATCAGGTACGAGAAATCTTTCATTGGACATTCCAAGTCATTCTACTCGTGGCTATTTTTTCCGATAGTGCATGGTGAGCTGGAGTTACTAATATACACCGACTGCGAAATTGAATGGTGCAAAAACTATGGAGGCTTCAATAGACCTCAACTTCTCAGATTTGTTGAATGAATTTCTTATATTGATGATTCACAGCGTCCCAGGTCGCTAACCATACCTTGAAGTTCATGCTTTAATATATGTAGGGGATGAAGTGGTTTACGACCATCATTTGCGAAATGTGAGAGAGGGAGAGTTGAGAAGATTGCACATATCTGAATTGGGTTGAAAGTTATCCAACTGTTAATTATTTCATCATTTGCCGCCCGGGGTGCCGAGCCCCTCATTCTGGGGACCCCGGATCTCAATCAAGTAACACATGGAGAGAGTTAAAATAGAGCTGGGGTTGGTGAACCGGTTTTGGGGGAAAGATCCGGCGTGTGATCCCGGTTCTCGCTCGACCTGAAGTGGATATCTCCCGCGGAGGCCCACTCACGTACCACTCAATGTAACGTAGATGATGAAAGTGAGTCGCGAAATTTTTGATTACATGAGGAAATCCATCTGAAAATCACGCACGTGAGGGGTTGAGCAGTGGTCTCAATCTGGAAAAACAAAGCGCTTTTCTGTAGAGCAGATCACTACAACCAACCGAGGCATATATAGAAAAAATGCATATCCCCTAATTACTCCAAGTGATCTTTTATATATACTTCGACATTTGAGTTTCATTGAGCATGGTATCGTTTCGAGAACTACTCCGAAACAAACCAGAGGAGGCAAGCCGTCAAAAACACGGCGTCGCCATTAGGCGCTAGGACTTGTTGCTATCCATGAACTTCATTGCCCAATGCTGGCGTACGGTGCCCAGCGAAGACAACGCTTCCGGTATGCCAAAAAGACAAAGAAACTTCAATTTTAGAAAAAAGTGTCTGTGAGAATTATCTAAATTCCATCAAGATATCATCCAGATGATTGCCATGAACTTCAATAGTTCATAGGGCCGAGCTTATTGGAGCTTGCATGATAGCATTCCACTTATCTAATCTCTACCCTTTGCACAGTACCGTTTACTGAAAAGTAGATTGACAAGTAAGAAAAGGGCATCAATGCAGCTGACGTCGTAAATGCAACTTTGACCCCGCATCGGTCAGAGATTATTCTTCGGTAATTGAAGAGAAGGTCGGATTTAAGGCAAAAACCGCGCCGATCTTTTTATTGCGTGACATTATTTATTCAGGAATCGGCGAGATAAGTGCCTTTTCAATCAATCAATAATAATTGAGCATCTTCCAGTAAATCATTACCTTTGCAAGACGAGACATGGAAAGTTCGAGCGATGATTCGTATCTCATCGTCGGTGCCGGAGTCTTCGGGACCTCAACGGCCTTGCATTTGATTCGAAAATACCCGAATGCCAAAATCACATTGGTCGATCGAAATGGATTTGATGCACCAACCAGGGTGGCAGCATCCTGGGACTGGAACAAGGTAGTGCGCTCGGACTACAACGACATTGTTTATACATCCATGGCCCTAGAAGCTCGCCAGGTTTGGTCAACTGACCCCCTTTGGAGCCCGTTTTATCACGAAAGCGGAATCTACTGGATCTCAGCCACTGGGTTTGCACAAAAGGTCTTGGACAACTTTGAAAAGCTGGGAGTAAAGGCAGATCTGTACTCTCTCCCCGTGGATGAGGCGAAAAAGAAATATGACGGGATTTTCGATTCCGCCGAATACACAGGCATAAAAGAAGTACTCGTTAATAACATTAGCGGCTGGGCCGAGGCGAAGGAGGCTCTTGAGCATGTTCTCAAGGCAGCGATCGAGTTGGGCGTCAACTTTGTCCAGGAAGAGGTTGCGAGTATAGAGTTGGACGAAAGTGGAAATGCTACCGGAATCAAGACAAGGGCCGGGAAGGAACTGCATGCCTCAAAGATTATTCTGTCTACTGGTGCTTATACGCCAAAACTGTTGGTAGACAGTGCCCCAGAGCGCAAGGACATGCATGCGGGGGACAGAATAATTGCTGCAGGAGTGACTGAAGCCACATCCAGGTTAGGTTCCGATATTTCAGCAAAGTTTTATGACGGCCCTGTTGGTATTCAAGAGGAGCCGCGCCAGAGAGGTATGTTCCGCTCCATCTAGCCATAATCATGTAAATTCGATCTAACTGCGTACAGGTGCAAGTAACGGATGTGTGCCCCATTCAAAGGACAAAATGCTCAAGTTTTGGGGCCAGTGGATTTTCAAAAATACCCAAACGCATCCGTCAGGCGTTGAAATTTCTATGCCCCCCGAGAAACAGGATTATGGGCAGTGGGATGTGCCTCAAGCTCTCCAGGATGATGTCAGACTGGCGAATTCCTACATTTTCGGAAGCAGGGGCAAAGACTTTCCCATGGACCAGTTTCGCATGTGTTGGTGAGTACAAGCGTCCATAGCACTCAATGTTACCTCTCTGGCTAACTGCTTGTTTAGGGAGGCCCTGACACCCAGTGAGGATTTCATCATCTCCCCTCACTCAGCGTGCAAGAACCTTTACATAGCGACATGTGGGTCATTCCATGGCTGGAAATTCTTCCCCGTTATTGGCAAGTATGTTGTGCAGATGCTAGATCGCACACTAGACGCATCTCTTCAGGCCAAGTGGGACTGGGATCGCGAAATACCTAGCCCGGATAACAATTCTGTATGGCCAAGAAGGGAACTGAAGGATTTGATCGAAATGAAGAGTGAGATTAACTGAGTATCTTGTAACCTTTCCCAATCTTCAAAATCGGGTTTGAATGCTGGGCAATTGGTCTATTCGGTATTATGCTTGACTGGAACCTATTCAAAATCGGGTTCACGATTAAGGATTGTTGTAGATTGACCAAAGTTATGATATTTTTAGTAAGAAAGCTTTTCCACCACTCCATATCGGACAGACTCCTTTCGAAATTGATGCAACATTGCTGAATTCGAGTACGTAACGAAATGAACCAGCAGAGTGGGTGGGAGGCTGTCGGGACGCTTCAACTGATACGTGACATTCAATGTTATACATATCCGACATACACAGGAATCGCCGTTCCGCATATGCATAAGTTGATAGTTTGACGCGCTCACAAGCGGTCAGCTGAGCTCTAGACCAAACGAAAACGACGCGAGGTGACCCTGCATATCAGCTCCCGGCAAGCCCGCCTCGGTAATTTCACGGCCAATTATAGGGCGAAGATCGTCAAGTGCGGCGGTGACAGGGGGGGTAAACCGGCGATTACAGGTGGTCGGGGGCTCCCAAAAGCAGAAGGCTTCATTTGCCCGTCTGACTCGGTTGATCCACTGGGCGTCTTGGCATCGGCTTAAACGACCGCGGGACACCGCACCTATGCATTCGCTTCGGGTTCAACGAGCGCCAGCTGGCGAGAAGGATGGATCAATACTACCGAGCGGTGGCTGGAGATCAGCATCTTTCATGGATCAGCTCATAGCAATGCATGTGCATCGCAAAGCGGTGTCCACAGTGAAGGAGCAGGTGTCATTTATAATAAGTATAAAAGCAGTGAACCTCCAGGCCAGTTTAAATGGTGCGCCATATCTAGCTGTATGCAAGGCAGAGTGAACACTACAAAGAAAACCAAGATGATTGCATCCTCCCTCTTGCTGTGCCTTTTCTGGCTGTCCCCCTCCTCCGCCCTACCCACTGCTTACTCCGCACCAAGTTGTGACTGCGGTGGCACCAAAGCAGGCGGCTCCGACCCTCAAACATACATCTGCCGCGACGAACGTCTCGGACCCCGAGACCTGCCAGTGGATGCGCCACTTAGCACAATCACGACAGGCTATAACCGCTTGGGGGGACTTTCTCCAGCTCAGTTCCTCGCCCAGTGGACAGATACAGATGGCAACTGGAAATGGCCACCAAAGGACGGATTTCAGCTTGACATAGATGGAAATCCGATCAACAGCACCGCGGTACTAACACCGGGCACACTTTTGGACCGCTTCGGGGGTGAGAATGGTGAGTTGCCAAATTGATTTAGTCAAATTCACAGCCAATTTTCTAACTCGTCTTTCGTAGGCAATTATGTCGCTGCTGCTGGCTCTCCCTACTCCCAGAGAGCTCTGCCCCCCTCCAGCCTTTCTAAAAATAAATATTCTACGGCAGACTATCCTTTCAACTACCACGTTTATCAAGTATTGAAAAACCTCACTGTAGTAGCAGGGACTATTGCACCGTGGTTTGGCCAGCCAGGCCTAGGAGCACAGTTTTATACGGGCGATGTGGGGAGTGTCGAAACACTAGTAAAGGAGGGTTTTCTAGTCAGAGTGAATTCCTCAGTGCTGGTAACAAGTGAAAATGGCTGCTTTTAGGTTGCATTTTGCTTGTGTGGATGATTGAGTTTGGACTTGTATCAATGGCCCGGCCTTTAAAAGTTGATCTATTAATTTTTTAATGGAAACTGTTTCACGGTTTCGATTTTATCAAGTATTCGAGGGCTCGTTCTAGGCTGATTCAGACGTTCATGTTGCAACAGCCAGGTATTAATCTGTATGTTGGGGTGCTTTGAGGAATGCATCGCAAAACGGGTAGATAGCCACGTGACCCTTCAGCATGTCTCCCAAATCGTTTCTACGATATGGATCATTGTCACATCGGCTGCCATGAAAAGCCAAGCGCAGGAAGTGGATATAGCAGCTGGGAGAATCTTGGATCGGCTTCGGTGGTAGGAGACGCTGTTTCAGCCACACAATAACTCGAAATTGATGCGGAATGTATTTTTTTCCCCAGAGAGGGTACTCCACGCAATGCAGCAATTTGGCAAAGGCGACCCTTAGACACAGGAATCAACACAAAACCTGCAAAAATAGGGTTGCGGGCCGGTAGGTGCCGAGTGAGCGATTTCTCCATCGGCATCAACCGAATGCAACTTTACGATAAGCTTATCCATCCAACGTCTGGTAGATAATCTATGATTAAATCACAAAACACTGCACGGCTTCAAAACAAATATACGCATGAAAATTACACAAAAGCGATTCCTTTTGTTGCAAAAGATGGAACTAGCCGTAGACGTGAACCTCTCTGTCTTTGCTGAGTAATTTACTCCTTCTGGCCGTCGTAAATCATGCCGAATTGACGTTGCATCACAACTGCGTGCTTTATCAGACCGGCGTATACGAGCTTCAAGCGCAGTAGAGTTGTATCATTTGCCGAAACTCCCCGCATATGCTGCATACTCGAGGTGCGAAATCCCAGTCACGAATCGTGAGCAGCTGCCTCTCAGAGACTATCTTTGCAAGCACGTGGGCCCACAGCATCCGTCTGGGGCGGGCATCCCACGCTTGGCGTTGCCGATCGTGCGACGTCGAATCCGGGACGATCACAGCGTGTTTCAAACAGGCCCGGATATTGGTCCTCCGTTTATGGGCCCGATTCCAGATTCGGATGCGATGTATCATTGAATCCCAGACACGAGGGCATTGCATGCAGGTCATGGAAAACCCGCTCTGAATCAAGGAAGAGAGATGTGCCGGATGTGCTGATTGTGTGAAATGTCTATGAAACAATTTTCACTTTAAGATCAAAGGGATTTCCCTTTCTTCATTCACTTGTTATTTTGAGCTTAGCTTTTGGACCCCCCATCGTCACCCGGGTCTATCATATCATGAAGCCACAAACACTACTTCCCGCGTTATCCTACGCTTCCATGGTAACCCTCGGGGTTGCTCAGGGAAGCGTGGAATTTATTGCGACCAGCGTTACCCTTCCGAACGCCAGGAAAGGAGACGACTACTTTCACGATATTGGCGGGCTTGCCACAGGCAACAGCAGCAGCCACCGGTTCTCAAAGACTAGCTCGGGCCACGACTGGCTCTCTGTCAGCTCAGACGGCGTTTTATCAGGAAAACCAGACGAGAGTGATGATGAAGCCACCATTACGGTCCTCTTATCGGATAATGACGGCGCTGTTGGTACAGCTCAATTCACCATTCCCATCCGCCCTGCCGGGTCTGTCCTTGTTCCGAAGCTGCAAGTACTCACCTACAACATGTGGCACGGTGGGACACAAGTCTCGAACTATCACGAGAAGCAAGTGCGCTTCCTCGCTACTTCGGGCGCTGATGTTATTGGCCTTCAAGAAGACCAGGGCGGCCGTCACGTGGTTCGTCTCGCCAATGCTCTAGGATGGTACTATTGGGCAAGCGGCGGTGATACCAGCATTCTTAGCAAATATCCTATTGCTGAAAAGTATGGGAACATTGTCACGCCAGACCGCGTCGGCGGTGTGCGGATTGCACTTGATGGCGAGCGCCAACAAATCAACTTCTATACGGCCCATTTGGGCTATGACCCATACGGACCCTATGACTTCTGCTTCGATAAGATGACAAAAGAGCAAGTCTTTGCTCGTGAGGCCGAATCTGGACGTACACCTCAAATAGAAAAGGCTCTAGAGAATATGGACAGCCATCTTCAACGGGCTGATGAGATTCCTGTTCTGCTTGTTGGGGATTTCAACGCGCCGTCGCATCTCGATTGGACCGAGGCTCTGAAAGAAAAGAACTGTGGATTCTGGAATGTCGACTGGCCAACATCGGTGCTTCCAGAGCAAAAGGGACTCATCGACTCGTTCCGAGTGGCTAACCCAGACCCGGCCAAGGTCCAGGCAACGACTTGGTCTCCCATTAACCCGTGGAACTCTGGTCGAAATCTCCCCGAGCCACAAGATAGAATAGACTTCATATATCATAAAGGAAAGGCGCTGAAGGTCGTTGGATCACGAAATCTGATTGTTGGAGAACCCAAGCCAGTGCCGGACGTCAAGGACAACGAGTGGACTTCAGACCACGCTGCGGTCCTCACCAGCTACGAATTCACGTCATAAACTAATGGGAGGCCCTGGGGAATCATTCATCGAATGTCTATTACATTTATTGAACAACAAAGGCCGCCTATATGGTCTTCTAGAATCAAGTAAATAGCAGCTGGAGAACTGAGAACGTTCTCTTGCAAATGCAATATACAAAATCAATGTGTGAACAAAACTTGCGTGAGTGGTTCTATGATAGGGAAAGAGACAATATTTTCCCTTGCCCAGGCATAGGAAGACAAAAACGCCATGCTAGCTTGTATCATGTTCCTTTTCTCATTCAAGATGACATCGATTTTAAAACTCCTTTGATTGGTCTTTAATCGCACTAGTGTCATTAGTGCCACTGTCCTTGTGAGGGTGTCTAGTGTAATGACAATCTTTCATGCTTTGATTTATACGGCCCTCTATTATCAAGTGCCACAATTGATACTTCCCTTTACTTTGTATGAATTAATGTAAAGGCCAGATGAAATTGGGGGTTATTGTTTATGCCGACCTCGGAGCCTTCCAGTACTGAAGCCATTTGTCTTTGCCAACCAATATGCTAACCCGTGCTAGAACATGTTTGTGGCGTGGGCATAATCACTTCAATTAAAGCTTCTAAATATGTAGTGTTATTCATCAATATCAATTTGATTGAACCCAAGTTGAAGCCAATTTTCTCTGGAACACAACTGCGTCGACTTCTTGTTCCATCATGCAGAAGCAGCAACCAGGCTGATGAATGCAGGCAGGCACGCCATTGTCTCGCACCAAGGAAGCAGCCATCGGAACTGCCCGCATTGTTACACGAACACGAATCTCACAGCTCACTCCCCCACTCCGTCTTATTTTCAGCACGTCCAACTACGTCACCTCGCTCATCTTGGGCTCATGGACTTCGGCTTCATCACACACACAACTCAGCCGAATCCCTGCCCACCGGCACCATTTCCAAGGAGGCACGCTCTCTCACACGCACCATTGCTGTCGCTTCGTCAATTCTCCCCCCGAGATGCCGCGACGCCCTCATGTTCGGTTTTGTCGCCACTGCGGCGATCAGCGCCATCGAAGTTACAATTGTCCTCGCCGGCCCTACTCAGGCAATTTCATCTCGCGTATGGAAACCATCTCATCTCGCCTTCACACTCGCTGCTTTCTCGGCGTGCGTGTCTAACCAATTTATAGCGGGTCTTCAACGTCTGGCTTCGCTTGCACTCCGAGCGCGGCCAGGTCAGAGCGGTCCCAGAACGAGTGGCCCGAATGGCACATCAACGACGTCTAATGTGAGCACAACTACCGCGCCAACGGCCAGAGGCGCCGTGGCCAGCATTACTGTCGCGACTGTTCGCGAAGGCGTCCAGATCTCCACCACCAACACCGCAGTACCGCTCACAAACGGCTTCAATTTCAACACTCTGCCTAATCTGCCTAAGAGGCCAAGACAGCCTGACCTTGAACCCGGGCCCGAAGCTGGGTCCCCGTACTTGCCTCAGCCCGAACCTGTCACCAATGGCCAAACTTCAGCCTTGAACGAGCACGCCAACGGTGTCAATGGCGCCGAAGCCTCCAGCCCCGCAGACCCTTCTGTGACGGGTGAAGGGCAGCATTCCACGAACGCCTGACTGGCCTGTTATTTAGTCCCAGAAGAGAGCCTACAGCACCTTCGTCAATTGCACCATGCCATGGGTTTTGTGGCTTATATATTTGTTTTTCTTTGTCCTGAAGGGTGAGTTGTTCGGCACAGAACGTATGTTCTTTTGATATACATTTGCGTGATACCAATGGCAATTACACTCAACACACCCGCTACCAAGCCTTTGAATGCTTATCCGCCCATGCCTTGAAATACTTGTCCCAAAGGCCGTCAATTTTCTCCTTCACCTCATCCTCCTTCCCTTTGTCCCTGTTGCTGACTCGGTTCATAGGCTCTATATCAAGCATATCGGAAAAGGTGCCGCCTTCAAGTTCTGTTTCCGCCTCCAACCGCTCGAGCACCCGCTTCTGTGTCGCCACGTCCGCCTGCTGCCACATCTTGTACAAATCCTTCTTCCAGATTGCACTGCATAGGTTGCACTCGACTCTTGCCTTCAACCCCTGAGGCTTCCACGGCAGTGCCATGGCGGCTAGCCAAATTAAGAGAGCCCTTTTTGCATCCTTGGTCATGCTTTTGTCCATCATTTGGTCCATGGCCTCGTTGCGGCCAACGTTCAGTTTCGCAAGCGACCCGAGGAGGTGGAGAGCTTGGAAGGCCTTGGTTCGCGGGCTTGAATAGCAGCGACAGATGCACTCTTCGCTGCGGGAACGTGCCCCTCCGTGTGTTTCGGGGAAAGCGGAAGAAGACATTTTGAAATGTTTCTCAAGGTGAAGGAAGTAGTCCAAGCGGTTGTCTTGGTTTGGAGAAGGTGGAGGTTTCATTATCAAGTAAGCGTCCTTATAAACCAAGTTCCAAGACAGTGAATCACAGACATGCAATTGGTACGTATCTCCATTGTTCAAATATAGACATCGAAAGGTCAAAAGCTAGTTGACTCTTTGTTCCACAACTGTCTTTGATGACGCGGTGAAATGGACTAGCTCATGGTATCCAACCCCGATTCACACACTGCCGTTGCTAAACAAAAGTATTCCAGCTCAAAAAACGCCACTCGACCAAAATCCGATTCAGCTGCTTGTAGGTATCACAAAATCATCAATCCCCCAAATCACCCCAAAACTCCTTGAGATCCTCGGCCCGCCACCGTGTCCCCCACCCGCTTTCCCGTTCGATCTTCTCCAGAAGCTCCAGTATCGCCTTGTGCTCGCTGGGGTGGCTCATGCACCGCCCTGCAATCCACAGCGGCTGTATCCCGTTGGTCCAGGCGCCGTGGTGGTTGTTTGAAATGCTGATGCCGCACACCTGCCTCGCGTGCCAGAGGATGCTCCGCGGCTTTGTGGCCAGGCGCACCGCGGGCGGCTGGTTCTGCAGCATCAGGATAGACGCCGTGTGGTGGAGCTGGTTGCCGGAGATGGCGGCCGGGTTGGAGAAGAGAATGGTGGGGAAGGGCGAGGCGTCGGAGGAAGATATCGTCATGGTAGGGAAAAGCGGCGCAGGCCGGCGGTGGTGCCAGTCACATATGTACTTCCACAACTTGAGCCACCGAGCTCGGAATTTGGGATCGTTGCGTGCCGGCGCTTGAAGGGTTTCGGAGGGTAGAGGTGCAAGGAGGTCGAGAACCTGGGCAATCAAGTAGACGGCGTAGTTGGCCCATTGCTCAAAGTCTCCTGTCGATTTGAATAATTCAACGTCAGCCTCGATGGACTGCTTCGACGCCCAGTGCGAGATGGGGATAAGAGTCTTGACGGACGATATTAGACCGCCGCAGACATCCATTCTGGCAAAACACCAGAAAAGCGCCTGCTCGGTGCCGCCAACAAACCCGTTGATGCCAACTGCTTCCATCAGACTAGCACACCCATCTAGATGTCGTTGCCATGCCTTGGGGGAGCAGCTAAGCATTTCTAGCACGCAGAGAATGACACATGTAGCAATCACAGCAATGCTTCGGGTAGGAAGGTCAGGGAGGAGAAGGTGGATGGCTTCTTGGTACAGGGCTAAGCTTCGATCTGTTGGGAGGGTAGTCTCCTTCAGCTCGAGTTGTCGCGCAGATAGGGCAAGCATGGAGTAGCGCAGGTAGTCATGGTTCTTTGTCATTGTAGGTAGGATATGTTGAAAGTGCCGGTCCCTGTCAAACTTGTCCAGCCAGGGGGCAATCTCGTCAAAGTAGTTTTTCCACAATGCGCACTCCTCGTCCGAGGAGAGCAGCGGCAACTGACCGCCATGTGCAGTCAATTGGTAGTCTGGGATCGGGATCGAGTCATCGGCATCTTCGTCGAGGGTCGATGTCTCGTGCAGGCTGTCGGCCTCGTACCGCGGCGTCGTGGACCTCGTCGGCGCATTCGATCTTGTTTCTTGGATGAGGTGGTTGCGCAGCGTCGAGTGCAGCACGTGGTATGCGGAACCGGGCAGGAAGATGCCATCCTCGGAGGTACCCTCCGGGGTAAAGGCCTGCATCTGCTCCATGTATGAATAATCGGCAATGATGTCCATTGGCATGGTGTCGATTGGCACGTGCAAGGCGGGATCTACTTCGACGGCCGAATGAGGTGGAGGCTGACCGCTCTGGCTGAGGTACAAGAGGTTCGCCACAGCGCTCTCCGTCTGACGCTGGGAAGCAGGCGAGGCATTGTCGACGCCAGCGTGGCGCTGGTCTCTGAAGAAGCCTTCGGGGTGACGTGCGATGCGGGCGGAGCGGCCGTTGGGCTGGGCATGTGTTCGTATAGGACGACCTGGGATGTTAGCACAACAACGCTCCACGTCCATTGGGCGGGCATCGGGAAGCGCAACTCACTGACGATGGGCTCTCTGGGCTCGGGGACTTCTTCCTCGTCCGACTCCATCAGCGGCGACGGGGCATTGTAGTCGCGTATGACCTCGGAGGTGACGTCGAGGATCTCAAACTCCTTGGGCGGGCGCTTGCGGGCCATCTTGCGCATCGACGGATGGCGGCCGTCCAGGCCCTGGGCGTTCTCAGCCCGGAAGGTAATCTTGAGCCCCCATTCGCAGTGCTCGTTCCTGCGGTAGCACGTTCCGCAGGCCGGGCGGCCCTCGTCGCACTTGCGCTTCTTGCGCCGACAGTTGAGGCAGCCGGTCCTGGTGCGCGTGCGCTTCCTGGGAGCGGCCGCGGACGACGACGAGGCTGGGCCCGACGGTGCGGACACTGCCAGGGCGCGGTCCATATCCGTTAGGTGTAGCCGAAGATAAGACTCGTCTCTCTCTCTGGCCTCGCTTCCCCTACATGGGCCGTCTCACTCTGTGGGATGACTTATTTTTTTTTTTCTGGGGAAGCTGTCTTGGGGTTGTGGAGAGAAGCGGGAATCAAGCAACTGAGAGGAGCTGTTCTGGGTTTGGAGGGGCAACTCTAGACGCCGCCGGCGTGGAGAGCGAGGTGCAAAGACGCTAAAACGAGCACATGGCAGTGGAGCAGGGTCCCTTATTTTTTGCTGCAAAAAACGTGCTTTTTTCCCCCTTGGCGCATGCACTTGGGCGCGAACAGTAGATGATCAAGATGGCGGATTGGCGAACGTCTTGCTTGGCTTCATTTGACGAGTTTTCGGTACGGTAAGTGGGATGGATGCTAGCACAGAGTTGAAGCTAGCGGGCCGGAAATCGACCTTGGCGACCAATGCCCTCTACCCCATGTCATCCAGGTCAGCAGGGCCGCCCAGGTTTGTCGGAAATGTCACTGACACGAGACGAGGGCAAGACGAGACGGGAGAAAAAGAGAGAAGGAAAAAAACGCCGCCGCTTGGAGATGCCGTCGGCAAACCGGATACAGCAGCCAACGTCACAATGGTGGGGGAGTCTGTGCAGCAGCATCGCATCGCTTCATGTTCTTTCATCGGATCCTTGTCTCAAACTTTTGCTTCTATTCGCCTTACTCCGAGGCCCCTACCGTTCGCAGTCCAATTGGGAAAAAAAATGAAAGAAGAAAAAAAATTATAACCCCGTGATGATGCCTCTCTTCCTTAGTTTTCTTTTTTCTCACTTGAGCGCCGCCTCGACTCCCCGCAGGATGCTCACCACCCCCAGCGCGCCCGGGTCAGGGATGCCGCCCTCCTCGTCGAAGCGGTCCTGGCCAACGTAGCTCGCTCGTCCCAGTGCCGCCGCCATCTGCCGCGTCCCCTCAGCGCCCCTGCGCGCCTCAGCGATGGCACCCTCCAACTCACCCGCCGCGAATGCGCCCACAAAGGGGATGAGGGCGTCCATCAGCGTGCGGTGCCCGACTCGCGCAGGCGTGTAGCGGCAGAGCTCTTCCAGCCCGCTCTGCAGCGATGGACGGATGAGGTCGGCGACGCTCGTGGATGTAGCAGTAGACGTAGATGTAGATGTAGATGTAGCTTTGGATGCAAGCTCCGTCAGGCGATTGGCCACGGCGTTGAGGAAAATGGCGTAGATGGCTCCCGACGTGCCACCCATGTTGCGCTCCGCAGTCACGGCCGTCCGCCTAAACACTTGGCCGATGTCGACCGTCTCGGCACCGTCCTTCTGGAATTCCTTGACGAGGCCTAAAAAAAATTGATTAGGGTCAGCTGGGGTCACAATGCCAAAGAGGTGCACCACTATTCGGTCCGCAGGGCAGTTCAAAGCGCCTCACCATTAACTCCATTGAGTAGCGTCTCTCCACAGTCGCCGTCACCCGCAAGTGTGTCGTATTCAGTAATCTTGGGTTCGTCCTCTGCCGTCGTCGATGCCACCGAGTCGATGATGGCCCTCACGAGCGATGTCGGAACTGTTTGGCAAGTGTCAGCACTCAACTCAGAACCATGTCAAACTCGAGACATTTTTTTCTTCTCTTACCCTTGACACCAGTCTCGCGATTATTCGGCTCCTCGGCGGACACCTGTGTCTCTCGCTTCGACACCGACTCCGCATCTGTAGCCCACCCGTGGATGGATCGTGGCCAGGCGGGGGCCGTTGTGGGTGCGTCGAGGAGCTCCACCAGCTCGTCGTCGAGCTGGAGGAGGGTCGCGGAAAATCCGGGGCCGTCGAGCGACGTGACGAACGTCCCAACCAGGCTGCGGTCGATGTGAATGTCGCGCGCCGAGAGCTGCCGCACCACCTCGTCGGCGATGACGCCCAGCTCCAGCACGCTCAGCCCGCCGAGGTTGTTGACCATGAGGGCCACGCGCTGGCCGCCCTGGGGCTGCCACATGCCGTCCTTGGGCTTGAACATCATCTCCAGCGCCTTCTCCACTGTCGTCTCCAGGCTCGGGATGGCCTCGCGCTTGACGCCGGGCTCGTTGTGGATGCCCATGCCGTACTCGAGCTGGTCGCTGGGCAGCGACTCCTGGTGGGTTCGGCCGGGGACGCTGCATCGGTCGAGACTGGCGGCGACGGTGGCCATCTGGGAGGCGGCCTTTTTGGCGACGGCCGTGACTTCGTCGAGGTTGGCACTGAGGGAAGCAATTGGCGTCAGTATGTGACTATATATGATGGAGTGTAAGTGAGCGTTTGTGTTACCCCTTGGCTGCCTTGGCTCCGGCAATCTTGTGCACAAACACAACTCCAGCAAGTCCTCGCTGTCCAACCAATGAGTTGCCTTCGACCGAGACGTCGTCGCCGACGATGACCATGTTGACATTTTGTCCATTGGCCTTGGCCTTTTCGGCGGCCAATCCAAAGTTGAGCTTGTCGCCGGTATAGTTTTTCACGATGAGCAATGAACTAGTTCATGTTAGTCCAACCAGGTAACGGCACAAGACACATCCATCAATCTCTCTCCCCCAAAAGAAAGAAAAAAAGACATACCCCTTGGATGACTTGACAGTCTTGAGTCCAGTCAGGATCTGGGAGGCCGATGGTGACGCAAAGATTTCTCCTGCGACAACTACATCGAGTGCACCCTCACCCAGGTATCCCGCATGGGCGGGCTCGTGGCCCGAGCCGCCTCCGGATACTAACACGACCTTGCCATCGTTTTCTGCTGTGCTTCGACGGTACAGGACTGTTGTGTGTCGGCGACACGCCCAGTCAGCCCAATTATTCGCTCGCCAGTTGTAAGTGTCAGAAACGGCTCACTCTTCTCAGACGCAATAAGGCTCAATGACGGGTCGTGGAGTATACAGCTTCGCAGCGTCCGCTCCACCGGGTTAGCAACCCCACTAACGAAGCTCTTCCCTGTTTTTCCCGGTCGTTTCAGTCAAGTTGATCACAGCTGGGGACGACTATCAATGCCCTACCTAGAGTCATGGTGGGTATCTCCTGTCGGGTTTTTTGTGGGTTTGGCAGTCGCAGAGGCGAGGGAAGGGCAGAGGAAAAACGAAAAACACAAAGACTTCTGGCTCAATCTCCCATCATCCCTCAACTACATCTTATTGTGGCTTTTCCCATCACCTTATGCTTCACGCGCAGGCGTTACCACATGCCTCTTTGGACTCTGCTGCGGCTGGGCGTCTTGCACGCGGGTGGTTTGACTTTCCCAGTTGGCGGCGTCTCGGCCGTGATCGCAAACGGCACTCCCCGCCGGCCGTTGGGCCACCCCTCCTCGTGAGCTGCCACCCGGTTGTCGGCGATGGCCCTGCGGATTCCACTTTTGGTAGACCGGAATGTAGAAGCGAAGTGCGCCTCCAGCTGCCCTCGAGCGGCCGGCGCATGCAGCTGCCCCATGGACCAGCCCAGTCGGCGCGGCAAATGGCACCCTTTCAATGGGCGTCGCTTAGCAGCTCCGCCTTGGCCATTTAGCGGCCCATTGCCCATTGCCCTCTCGTCACGATGCGCAGTCGAGTCGACCACGGACTAGTAGATGCGTTTTTACGTTTCTCGCTCCCATCCCAAAACATTAGCACCAAGCTTGGACCCGCGAGTCATTCAACTCGCATATGCCTGGTCCCGGACGGCGTGCAACCATCGGGCTATATCCGCGTCAAAAAAGTGGGCGGCGCCGTCGCTGACAGGTGGTGAGGCGACGAACTCCCCTGCACCCCGGAAGGTCGAGCGTCTGTAAGCAGCGGGAAATGGTACGCTACACGGGCCCATCGCGGCGATAGCTGATCCCCGTTGGATTCTAGTCGACAATTTTTTTTTATTCTGTTGCCTAATGTCTCGAGTTTCGGCCTCCCGAAATGACAAAAGAGGAAACCAATCGTCGCTGGACACAGACCACGCGCCGCTTGGGAATGCCCTCGCCGTTCCTGAAACCGCAAATCTTGATAACGTCAATGCCGTTTTATCCTCCCCCCAGTAGCAGCAGTAGCAGTCTAAGTCAGTTATGCTCTTGTTTAGCGAACCCCAGGAAATTCCCCTCCCCCCAATAC